>JABANP010000030.1:0-244376 GCA_013115135.1 Perkinsus olseni | reverse complement strand
GTGGTTATCTCTCTCACAGAGTCCCTCGCCTAGAACGGGTGTACCGCGATTCGTCCATGATCGATTGGTCCACTGCAGCTTCGGTCCAAGATTGTTTCGTACAAATTTCGGTTCATTCATGATCTTTTCGTACATCGAAAAAGTGTATGTTTCGGTCACGATTGTTTCATCCATAACCGGTTTCGGACACGATTACTTCGTGCATGGGCGGTTGATCCAAAGATATGCTCGTGGTGATCTATTCGGCCACGATCTTTTCGAAAAAAATTCATTCGTCCAATAGTGGTTCGTACATATGGAACTACGACACGAAAATGTTTGCCGGAGGAAAGGAACCCACCACCTCGCGAATACGAGCATGAACTCCTAACCTACTCACCTGTAAGACTCCTGCTCAACTCCGACAAAGTACCGCCCATGCGATACCCAACCTATTCAACTTGGCTCCATTCGTGTTTGGAGCCTCTAGGCACTGGGATCACCACAGTCAAGGCCCGTTCCCTTATTCGGAACCCCCTGCCTCTCGGCGCGGACGGTTGGTCGGGAGTGTGGGAGAGGACCAAGCACTGTGAACCCGAGGCCCGAACCCTTTCAGGGTCTTACCTTGGGCCTCGAGCCCCAGTGTAAGCTTGGTCACACTAACCATGCCGCCAGGTACGATCCACGGTAACTCGGCATGCGTTAGTGTCCCCCAACCAACTTGATTAAAAAAAAAAAACAACAGTGCCAAGTCGGCAATCGCAGTGAGACTTGTCACGCTCTATGGCTATGGGAGCCCTAGTACGCCGGTACAATGCGGTTGCGGTAGCGGAACACTCCCATTCTTCCATCATTCGTGCACTTGCTTGAACTTGCTCTCTTGCGAGACCTTCACAGACAACCTGATCTGGGGGGTGCTAGATCGTCACCACTGGTGACTCACCAGTAGAGGCGGCGGTGACATTCTTAGATGGTGGTAGGTGATGCTAATAGCGGAATTGGTAGAGCTCCCGGCTAGCATGACGATGGTCCCAGGTTCAAATCTGGGTAGGGGTAGATGGCAGTGGCGGGAGTGGTGGAGCGCGCTACTTTTAGACATACAAGCGGAGCCCGTCGCTTCGCTCCGGAGTCGCTTCGCTCCAATGGCGGCGGCGCTCTCAGCAGAAATGTTGTGCAGTTAGGCGTAAGTGCAGGAAAGTGTGAATTCTTCACGCGCGATGTAGTGAATGAGTACAGTTCTTATGAGAGATGAAGAGAGGGAATGTGAACGCACCGGCTTAATGAGGAAGCTGTGGAGTTGATTGAGACGTATGTCAATTACGGGAAGATATAGAGATGGAACTGTGACAAACTTCTCGAATGTGAGTATTTCACGCACGCTTATGTTGAGCTCAAATAGAAGTATTAATGTGACGCCGCGGCGTCACATATGTCTAAAAGTAGCGTGGACGAAACGCACATGTACGAAAGGCTTGTACGAAAAGCCCTGGAAGAAAGAAGCGGAGTTAGAGCATGATTGGACGAAACGGCGTGGATGAAAGAATCATGTACGTAAGACCCGTGGACGAAAGAGACGTGTATGAAAGAGGATGGACGGAAGTAACATGGACGAAACAAGCAGGATGAACCCTACCATGGATGAAACAATCGTGGACGAAACCTACAATGTATGAAACAGCGATGTATGAATGGAGGTTCCCCGCCTAGAACCACTCATAACTGCACATCGTGTCGGAACTCGCACAGTGGCGCGCGCGATTCACAAATCCGGCATGTCGATCACGTCGAAATGAGCAAATACGAGTTGGAAGTGGGTGAGATTGACCTGACGGGGTTTGTTGTGGGTGTGCCGAGCATCCTGTTGTTGACATTACCGCACTCAAAATAACCCAGGCATCTACAGTGAGAGTAACAATAGTGGACGTAGTGATATGGGCTAGTAGGAGTGGAGTCTGAGACAACTGTTGAGGAGAAGCTGTGAACGGCGGAATTTCACATCACATTTAATCGCCTCGCACTCGTCGAATTATCTGACTCCGATATCCTTCTTCTCGTTCTCCTGGGCCGAATTGGCCCGGTTCATAGAAGCGTGACGCTTCGAGCGTCCCCGTCTGTTCGGCACCGTGGGCAGCACGCATGAGACGAACTTGCAGTTCACACGTGGTTATCGGAATTAGGCCGCCGATGCTTGATGCTCAGCTAGTGGTAGTTCGTATGTCTCAACCCAACGATACCGTGTCGGGTACGCCGACGCACGCGACAATTGGAGGCAGCGGAGACGAACGCGGTCGCAGCACGCCCTCGGGCAGCCAGTGGAAGCGGAAGATTATTGGGATAATCAAAGGCACTGATTATCTCATACAGTTCCCGTTGTGGTTGTATTTGGTAGTAGAGGGGCATAAGGCGGTTAGTTTCTGAAATGTTCGGTCCCTCCTTCGGCATTCGTACTGAATCTCCGCATCGTCGACGTGCGTTGACGTTGATTGTTTCCTCGGTGAACGCTCTGGTCTTGGTCGAATCCCTGCAGTTTTCTTGAGCTCGGAGATTTTCAGTTACACTCAATGTGACTTGGATGAGCCCCGTTGATTTCGTATTTGAAAGGCCGGTGTTGTTGCCCTGGTTCAATGATATTTTTGTCCTCTTAGCGTGATCGCTTCGGTGATTATTTCGTCCAAAACGTTGTTTCTTCAGGTGCTTATGATGTCCATAGCCATCATAGGAGCTGCTGGTTTCAATGCCCTTTTCGCATATATCGCTTACCCTTCAAAAAATGCCGCCAGAGCGGGTAATATACTGCTCAGGAGAGTGCAAGGATCACGCTCCCTCAGATGTCTGGGTGTGGCCTGACTCGATCGCCTTTGATCTGGTTATTACGGCTTTGCTGTCGTTCGGCATTACATGGATGCTCTCACCGACGGCAGCGATGCGGGATATAGTTGTACGGTAATATTCAGGGCTAGAACGTGTGTCACGCCCCTGAGAGCCTTAGAAGCTCCCCACTTCAGCTGGGCTGATGGGCCCATGCTGGTCTGCAGCCCAGCAGGTCGTATGCTCGCGCAACCATTTTCTTCTCTGTCGAGCCTCGATCTCCGTGCTTGCCCACGTCACCGTCGACGCCTGCTTGAAGTGACTTTTTCTCATTGTTAGGTCGCCGTTGGCGATCGATCCAACGACCTTTCCCGTTACAACGCGGAAAGTCCCGCACCCGTGGCTGGCGCATAACCCAATCTTTTGTACTGATCCGCAGAACCCCATCTCAAAGTGTACTACTGCGGGTGTATGATCGGTGGCTGTCGCACGGAATTTCTCGACTTCGCGATTCCCACTTGTTCCCTAGCGTTTATTTTTCGGGAAGATGTGAAATTGCATAGTAATTCGAGGACACAAGAATATAAAAAGCCCTGAAGACTTCGTAAAATTGGTTGCAGTGAGCTCGTTATCATTTTCGTTAGCTCGTTAGCGGGCTCGCGACATACTTGATCTTCGCCGCACGAGCCCTGTGTACTGTGTGTCGCCGAGCCACTGTGTATCGATGGGCTCGACGGGCGGATGGTCGACCTGCCCTCTCGTCATACATGTGACGGAGATCGCTGAATGAATTAACAGTACTGTTCTTCATGTGTGTTGGTTGGCTCGTTCGTACGCTTGTACATCCTCGTTGCGGGTATAGCGAGATGTCTTATGTTGTTCTCAGTCAAAGCCATCTGGCGTCAGCTCAGAATGGCGGTGATTGGAGGAGTTTTGCTGGCGATAGTAATATGGGAACGCGTTTCATCAGACTAACGAAGAATGTAACGCTGAACCAAATCGAAGTGATTAGTTCTCAAGGATCGGGGTTGAACGTAAGCGCATATTTGGACAGAGGTTGGGTGCTAGCTGACCTTCACCAGCTCGGCTACATGGCGACGAATCTTCGCATTGAGGCTGAATACGAGAGAATCTCTAATGGAGACTCTCCATTGGAGAGGTTGAGAGTCGAAATGTCTCTCGGAACAGAGCTTGTATATCGTACGCATGATTTCTTTCAGTTCCTCGCCATACCGATATCTTTGCTGATGATGATTCCCCCTACTCCATGGACGACGGAAAGACTAGTGAGTCAACCGAATTCCGTGGCGCGCGAAATCTCGTTCGTCCTTAGATTGTCCTCAAAGCAGTTTTCGGCGGAGTTGCGGAGGCTATCAGCGTCAGCTTCGCATTCGCGATTCTATTAATCCAATTTTCTCCGCGTGTTCGGCGCGAGTCCACTGCGCCAATTGTCACCAATGTGTGAGACGCGCGGAATTTGATCCTAAGACCCCAGTAACATTACTTAGGACTATTTTTACTGCTCATATATTTTATCTAGTAGCATCCGATAGACAGAGAAGTTGAATAATTTTAACCCCACGTCGCCGTCATCGTCATCACGCTGGTGCGTATGTCACCGGGGAGCAGGGCGGGTCAATCCCCTCGCGGTCTCCCTGAGAATCCTCACCGTGCACACTGGTAGGAGTATCATATGTAGCGCGATAAGAAGGTTTCACTTTGGTTGCGAAGGGTAATTGGATGGCGGTCGTTTTGTAGTGTCTATTCACGAACGTAATTCGCGCTGCACTAGCTGTCTATTGCTACTATTACTGCTCGATTTTCAGGCAGTCATACGTGTAGTGTTAGTCAATCTTTTCGGTAACTAACCCGTCTCGACTGTTCGTGTCAAGAAATTGGATTGATCGGTGGTATCTTCATCTGCATTCATTTAACGATCGGCTGATTGGCAAAGTTGCGCAAAGTCTTTTGCGAGCAGTTGATCTCCAATTCTTCGCTATGAAAGCTATCCTTCTAGTAATCGCACTTGTCCATGGAGCTCACATTACGATTGACGTAGGACTCTAACGGATGGAGCTACAACGATTCACTCGAGGCTCGCGAGAGGAGAAGGATTCATGCGACTCGCAATCGGCTACGCTCCGGCAGTCAATTCTTAATGATGTCGATTATCATTAGGGTGATTGGTTGACGAACTGGGCCACGCGTGGCGGGAGCAGAAATATTCTCAAGACTCTAGCAACTAAGAATGCTCCTTCTTGTTGTAGGTACATGAGCACGTCTCGCCGGCTTCTTTCATGAGCAGACGGGTTGCGTCTTCTAGCGACCAATGGAAGGCAGTCGCCGAAGCGGAGAAGGATGAAGCGCCCAACACAGAGGATGAAGCGCCCAACACAGAGGATGAAGTGAATGAAGAGGCTGAATAATGACGCATGCATTACGTTGTCCATCTTCTGCAAAAGTAGAGAGATATCGCTCAGTTGTGGAGTTCGAAGTTTCTGGCGGGGCTTAGAGGACACCATGGACAAGTATGACGGAACGTCTGAGCTCCATTGAATCATACGCTGGCGATTCCAGCTCGATCGGCCTTTTGGTTATGTGCCGGGTTCAATATATTTCCCGATCCATTGCATTCTCAAAAACTCAGAGTCACCGTGCATGTCTCTATCGAACACAACCAGAGCACATCGGCAATGTCGAATCGGCACCCCTGTACTGAGGCTGACCCGCTAGCAAAAGTCGAGAGCGAGCCTTGCGGGCTCGCCAAATCCGCTGGGCGGAGGCGCTCGCAGTCCGTCACATCATATCGTGAGTGTTTGCCCGAGTGGTTAAGGGGGTGGACTTAAGATCCACTTGACATGGTCCGCGTGGGTTCGAACCCCACAGCACTCAGGCTTTTGTACCTCAGCCAGATTGTGAAAAGTAAACAATTGACGATTCATAGGTTGCTCATCAAACGTGACAACAGAGAAGAGCGAGGCGAGCGAAGCTGAACATAAGTGCTTGCACGAGTGCTTACGAGCGTAGCACATTTTCTGGACATGCTCCGCGTGGGTTCGAACTCCGAAGCACTCAGCTCATGGATAGTCCAATAAACGTGATCGTATTTGCTTAACTCGACAAACCAGACCAGTGCGAAACGCTTGTGGTTCGCTGAGCGGAGGCCGCTCAGAAGGAATGCCGTTAGCTCAGTTAGATTAACCGAAAAACGTGGTTTGAACTTGAATAAAAAGATAATGCTGCTATGCGTTGGTATGCCGACCCCGTCCGAATACCATGCATAGGTAGGACACGAGTAGAGCAACCTGAGCATCAATGAACAGGAAACTTCCACCGACTTCCAACGTCGCAGTAACGCAGGCTCACCGTGATGAGAATCAAAGAAGGATGGACGATTCCCCCACGATAGAAGGAGTTGAGGGAATCGTCACCAAGACTAAGATCGATTGTAAACTGTATGAAGTACCCCAGGCTGTGATAGGCTTTATAGTTTGAGATCGCGACCAAGTGGTACCTGCATTCGGTACTCGTATGATAAGTACGTCGCGCTTCTTACCTAGTAGGAGCGAAACGGGCCTGGATGCTTGCCGGGAGTTCGAATTCATAAAGAGAGTCTCCAAAGGCGAGCAATATGATAAGGCCAGCGATTGTGAAATACTCAGCCTTGGTCGGAGTGTCGATCTGAATCCACTGCAGGGCACCATCCCTGTCTGGATCCTGCATGAAGAACGTGTACATGCGAATGAGTGTACGCCCAATTTCGAATGAGATGACCAAGATCGACGGACCGCTCACAAACGTCGACGTTCATCCATTGAGCGTGGACAGATCTTTGCGACGGAACTTAACGAGACCCAGGAGACCGTTCGTTGATTCCCGGCTCGTGCACCATCCAACAAGGGGTCCCAGGGCCAGTCTCTACGCCCATTCTAACCCAAGGGTCCGCGATCCATGGTAGCCTTCTACTAAACTTGCTTACCGGAGTGTAATTCGTGCTTAGCCAGGTTCTCAGCAAATGCAATGAAATAACTGTGATGAAAAAAGCCAGCTGTGCCACGGTCGCGACGAAGTAAGCCTGAAGCTCAATTCTTGCATGTCGGCCGATGAAGCCAGGGTGGTGATGGTTCGTACCATTTCTCGACTCACCCTTCCAGTGAAGAGCAATCGCCCCCAAGAAAGAGTGAACAAAGCGTTGAAAATAAAGAAAAGTGATTGTGCGGCGACTGTGGTTCGAATGCCGAGAATGGGAGCGACCAGGTACCGGCTGAAACTACCGAATACGTAGGCTATAACCTGAGAAGAGGAGACCAGTTCTGCTAACGATTCAGGCGGATCATGAATAAATACATAGATTGGGGAGTGTGCACCATAGCAAGGCAATCAGAAAAGGCCTCACCATGCCGTTTGTTATACAGCTCGGAACAATTCCCAACATGTCTCTCTGTTTGATTCCGAACGAAAGGCAGCTGGTCGGGGATGTCACCGGACGAGGAGCACCTGAGGCCTCGATCGGGCAGGTGTGTGAGACGATTGATGGATGATTCGACTGTGTCTGTTCAGCGAGTTTCTGCATCGGCGAGACGCAACGTGCGATCTCTTCAACGCGTGCGTCACCGCAATATTCGGTGTTGGGCATACAAGAAATCCAATGATAAGCAACAACAGGGCTGAGCCGAGAATCGAACTCGAGACCTCTCGCACCCAAAGCGAGAATCATACCACTAGACCACACAGCCACACGAGCCAAACATACCTGGAATGATGTCGCTCCTTGGGACCGGAGGAACCATCAGAAATATAAAGCTGCTTGACAAAGGCAACATAGCCATCGCCCAAAACAGGGGAACTCGCCACCTGCCGAGACATTGAACACCAGAAGCAGAGTCGAACTTACTCGGCGTCAGGCCCTGTCTTCCAAGCAACAACCGCCATTGGGACCAGAAGCAATCCCTGCAATTGCAGCTCACTGAAGAATATGCAACTGAACCTGCACCGGATCAACAGCAAATCATTGAGCCTGCGAGGTCCGATGTACTTCGTTGTTGTCCGCTCGAGCCTCTTCTGAAAGTCCTTCACAGCCGTGCAATCCCGCGGGATAATGCCTGCCTTTTTCACCCGAGTCAAATCTCTGGAGTGGAAGTACCTAATTGACCTCATGCGAGATGTACGGGCTGGACTCGACCCTACGCGCATCTTCCAACTATCTCCTGCGACGTGATAAAGACCAGTGGCGCCCCCAGTCCGACTAGTGCGTTGCCCATGAGAAAGAGGGAGACACTTGACCTATACAGCTTCGTCCCAGCAGTTTCTTCAACTCCTAGGATATTCACATACCTACAAAACGTTTCTTGATGCCAGCCATCCCCGAAGTGACACGTAATTTTGTGCTCGCTCGTCGCACGGCGGCGCATCGACGACATCTCTGTTGCGAACGACACGCCGCTGAGCCATACAAATGGTACGCTGCAACCCAGTTCGGCGAGCCACGTCCTCTCAGTGGCAAGTGCCGATCCCGCGAAGCATGCATCATGCGCCCACGAGCGCGGGAAGCCACGACGCGTGGCGTCCAACGAACTCACAGAAAGAAAGTATACGCCAAGGAGCCGATGGCGGCTAAAAACTTTAGCTGGGTATGTGTCTCGAACCATCGCATCAGAGGCGGCATCAAAAAGCAGCTCACAGTGAAAAGCAGATACCTGACGAGGAAGATGAATGGAAAGACGCGTTTTTCACTGGACTGCGCATAATCGACAAAGGGCGCCCAAATGATTTGGGGAAAATTTGGGCCTAACTTTTCCCCGATCCGAACACCTCGATAAACGGAATAACGTCGGCCACAGAATGAAGAGAAGAGCTGAGATTATCGTCTCAACCCTCTTCTCCGAAAGCTTCAACATTCCGAAGAACTACATTTCCCTCGAAAAGTTTCGAGTGCATGGGCAAATCGACGGTAAACCATGGTCGGACCGCCTACAAGAGAACGTTGCCAAGAATTCCGATTGTTCCGCTGAGACCGCTGGTTAAAGTGGAGGCGGACTTATACCCGCCTTGAAGAACGGATATCGCCAGCCCCGTGAAACTCCTGAAGAGATATCCGAATCGATCGAGCGATCGATCTCATCCATACACTCGTACACAACGGTTCGCCAGTAGCTGGCATCCTTGTACTGCGAAATCGCTACAGAGGGTTCGCCGCTCCGTACCCTGCTCACCTCAGCTCTGTGACAGATCACGCTCTGAAACAGTAAGACTGCGAGGGAACCATCCCACGCAACAAGTTGTCGAATGCTGGAGATTTCTCAGCCCACGAATTCTGCACGTCAGAATCGATCCTGGGACACATTTTCAGACTTGAGCGACTTTTCCTGGGTCTCAAAATCGGTTCACTGAACATCTCATTTGAGCATGAATAATTTTCAGTCCATTTATTTGCGTTGGGCGAACGTGCTCTCTTGAAAAATCTAGGATAATTCTAACGTTCTACACCCCTACCCCTGCACCTTCCCGCGATGAACTAGATACTCGCCGGCGCCCCGTGCCTGAAAAAAATCGTCAAACGGGAAAATTGGTCTCTGAACTCACGGAAATCAGAGTAGCGTCTCCGACACTTCAGAGGCGTTGGAGTTTCTTTCCAGCGCGAGTCCGAATTTATCTGCGGTATCAGCGACGCACTCCTTGGTACGTCGAGATCTACCATTTTAGATACAAACTTTTCACCTGATAGGTTCCAGTGCTGTAGCCCTGCCGAGTGACACAAATACATGAACGGTTGCTCAGTCGAAACCGATTCCGATGACACCAAGGTTACATCCCTGACGGGTGGTCGTCATTCACGACTCGTCATGGGCGCGACATAATTCCGACTGCGGACACCTCTGCAATCACCGTTCTTTGGAGACCGGTGGAAAATAATTTTTCCCCTGAAATAAGCTAAGGAATGTTCGTCACGACGGAGCCGCGACATCGACCATGCAACAGCAATGCCTAAGACGATGTGCTTGCCTCCAGCGACTCTATTTTCCTGTTCGCCACCTGTGAACCTCTACAGAGCTGCTCAGTAATCTAAATTCTATGCCAAAACACAACACCGGGTCGCGAGAAAAAATCTTAGAGAGTTCACGTCTGTGTTGCAATAATGATCAGCGCTCAACACTGGCATCATACTGTACAGCAAATGGACATCATGCAACAGGCCGAGCGAATAGCCAATCAATGAGCCACTATACCATCTCAAATCTTGCAATGCTTCCCGACTTGCTTTTCCTCAACGCCGGCTCTCGGTCACCTATTCTTTGAACCCAGATATCTCCCCTCCAGGGCTCGCAATAGTGTCAGTTTCCGATGCGCTCGATGGAGCTTCGTCCGGAGACTCTGAAGAGAGCAGTGTCCTTCTGGCCAACTTACGATACGCACAATAGCTGGTATTCATTGCAGTTCACTGACGCATGGCCGAGAAGCGACTTCGGATGAGACCGTGAACTTCGCGGCCCGAATGACCCAAAATCCTTGATACGTGCTGGTTGAGCCAACATTGTGGGTCGTGTTCTCATCAAGAGTTCAAGACCATGGAACTTAACGGAAGTGCCCAATTTCTGTTTATGCATCGGCGCTAACCGAGGGGGAAAAGAGCGTTGCGGTCGTTGGTATAGCTGAGTAATTGTTGCCTGCACCTGATATCTCACCCAATCGATCAAGTGATCGATCATCCATCGATAGCCCGATCTTCTCAGACTGCAGCTCGATGTCACGCTTTGGAGTATCTCCTTCAGCGTCTAACGCACGTAGTCGATACCGGCGGACAGCCAATACTGCCACGGTAATGACGCAAAGACACGCTGTGAGAATCCGCAACGTCGCGTGCAGCATGAAAATGCTTGAGGCTACTAGGATGAAGATAACTGCCCGGCGGAAGGACGTGGCACCTGAGAACTTGAGCATAGCCGGTTTGGACGTCGGTCGATGCGTGGGGGCCGCTCAAGGAGAAGAGTTCAGGCAATGTCCCGAAACACTCGCTAAACCTAACCGTCGTTCATCCCAAGACTGTCGCTTCGGGATGTGATCTCGCATATTCAGGAAATCGATCTTACTTATTTTATGCGCCAGGCAATTTCCGGCGAGAACGCCGCATATCGATCCCACGACGATCGAGCCAACGACCGCGATGTCGACGTTTCTCAGCAGCCCGCTGGTCAGCATCGTAGGGAGACGACCAACATTATTGACTGAAAACCGGGAGACCCTAGCATTGAACCCGAGACTTCCTGACACATTTCATGCATCGGACTGATCCAGGTAATTCAGAGGGAGAGTTACAAGCGATGCAAGGGCGTCTCGGAGGAATCAATAGAAAAAAGGACACGCGTCGCGCGCCACGAAAATAGCTCAGCTGCTGTAATGAGGATCCGTCCACCTGTAAATATCAGAGCGCTAGTTCCACGCCACATCAGTGCATCGGGCTCGGCGAGCAGAACCCAAACCATCATAGGCGGTCCGCCGATACCTGAGCAAAGACTGAGAAAAGATGGAAATGCGTATACTTTGCGGTTGATATGCCGGCGTCATTGCCTCTTCAGACCTTCTACCAGTTTTCATTCTGCTTTGGCCACCTTCACTTCTTCACTGTTACCAGTCCCACTAGTTACCGTTGTGGTCGTGACATGCCAACGACGGATTGCCAGCAGTGCGCTATTCCGCGGAATCCCAGAGGGAGGCTCATAGCACCTCCATCGCCGGTCCGAACGGACGTTAGTCCCGAATTTCGCAAAATTCCCAAAAATTTCACCAGTCCTCTCCGAAATGATGTGCGGGAATGAGTCACCTCGGTGAAGCTTCATTGCCAACCCTGCATACGGACGGTGAGTCGCACTAGCACGTCGAACTGGTTTTAACAATTTCCATTACAATCTAGCCAAATACACATGAGAAACAGGAGAACCGGGAAAACAATTGACCACAATTTTTGCGGTTCGCACTGTTTTTCGGTCACCCGGCGATACGCATCCTTCCTTCGGCAAGTTTATATCGTGAACCGCACGATCTCACCGACGCACTTGGAATTCACTCTACAGAGCCGCCTGCGTTACGCGATGAACCGAAAAGGCAAGACCCCAACACATTTGCACGTGCGAGTCTTCCGTCACAGAGCCATATTTTCTGACCAAGGGCCCATCTTACTGAAGAGTCCAACCATGGCGCCAGTTGCGAACCCTGCTGCAGAAGCGCCGAGAAGTTTCTTCTTCGATAGAACAGCCTCAGGACCTTCGCCAAATGACGCGGGGAGTTCTGAAGAAGCGACATATGAGCATGTGAGGCGTTCAGGGATCACGGGAACGTTCAACAGGCCTCTTCTGAATTAAGAAGCACTCTCAGGATTGAATTTAACGCGTGAAAGACGGTCCCGGAAGCATTTTTGGACCTCACGAGAGGCCTGTTGAACACCCGAACGGGCACCGTTCAACGGTGCATGAGACGGCTGCTGCATGCGACATAACGAATACATGGGATAAATCTTGCAATCTCGCATTTCCTCAACTCACTCCAGAACTCATTTATTAGCTGCCATATTCCTACAAGGAAGAGTAGAACGCCCAAGACGGCTTTCAGAATATCAGCCTCGTTCGACCACTTCCGTAGGAGCATCGTAAAAACGATCGTTGTTGGGAAGCCTGGGAAGATCATGTCGCGCCCGCCACGAAACTACCCAGGCACCTCACACGTGATGAGAACAGCGCAAAACAATTTCACGTTAGCCGACCTCCACAAAACAAGGAGTTGCGCCAGCGCCATGGCAGGACTTAGTATCTGAGGTTGAAGCATGGAGGATACGGAAAAGGTTCTCTGGACTTACTGAGAGGTGTATAGTTGCAGTAACCACGGAACCGTCGCACCATTGCGGGAATATCTCACCGAGAAGGTTCCTAAAAGCCTTTCAATTCTCTTGTTACACGAACTCAGCGTTTGTTTGAGTTTCACAACGAGCCACCTCTCCCCGCAGCGAGCAAACCTACCATATAATATGATACAAAATGGCGTTCCCGAATCCACTTATCGCGTAAATGATACACGAGCAAAGTGAATTGAGGAAGATGAGCAAGATGCCTGTTATCGGCATGGTCATTCGAAAGAAGTACTGATGAGGAAATATACCGCACGGAAACGTGCGAACTCAATGGATGCATTCATCGGCCCTGAGGGAGCATTTTATCACGGTAACAATACGTTTGAGCGAAATCCTCAACAACCCACTTGACGACAGCCCATTTACCCAACGCAATCCATCAGAATTTCGAAGGAACCAAGGAACTAAATTTACATCACGGAGAAACTCAGTGGCCAGGATTCGAACCCGGGAGGAATGATCGCGCAAGCGAGGATAGCTAGTGAAACCCACTGAGCTAGGGCAGTAGCGGCTTATGTACCCCTGCACCTGAGAACCTCTTATATAAACCACAACGGAATTCATCCAGGTCACATCCGATAACCTCACCGAGACCATCCATGTCACAGACTTACCATGATTTCTGTGCTCCTTGTACTTATACCAGCACAGCTTGACAACAAGGAGCAGAGCCGCCGCACAAATGAGAGGAATGAGTATGTACATAGGGGTCATCATGAACGACGATACCACGAGGAACACGTCAATTGAAGCACGGAAAACAGCAACACCTGCATGATACAGCTCAATCTATCGAGTTTCGAGAAAAACTATCGAAACAGTTGTAAGTCGCCAACAAGTCTTGCTATGACCACACAGTGTAAAACGCCAGAAGCGAAAAATTCCGAGTTCATCCCCATGGGGTTCGAACCAAAATCGATGCGGAATACGTAATAGTAGCTGCCACACTGACGTCATTCCGCCAGAAAGATAGCGGATGAAGACTGAATACAGCGAGGATGCAGCGCAGCAGCCGAATGGTTTCTTGCGGATATCCGTACACTGGACAGGCATTGAACCACCCCCTCCCGCTTACTAACATAACGGCTCAGCCAGTTGCCCAGTACAAGCCCGCAGACTGCACCGATATTGAGCACGAGTATTGCCCATAGATCGATATTATTCAGCAAGGAACCCGTCAACAGTACGGGGAGGCGAGTGAAAACGTGAACAACTGAACAGACAAGACAGATCGTTAATTTCGCGCGCCACAAAACTCCAGCAACTCTAGGATCTCACCAACATTCATGGTTGCGGACGTGCTCCTCCAACATAGTGGATCAGGATTGGTCAGAAGAACGAAGATCATGTTAGGTGGGCCGCCGATACCTGGTATCCAAGGTTGACGCTGGCAAGATTCAGCATAGGTCAAGTTGGCCTGGCTCACTGAATAGCCCATTCATCGCCCCGCTTGCACAGCCAACAGCCAATGCACCGAGCTTCAATTTCATAGGCCCCTTGGGCGACAAGTCAAGGTCTCGAGGGACATCGTCAGACGGACCTGAGATCCAAAAATACCGTCGCGCGCCACAAAATTACAGTCATTACTTCCATTTTTCGTCTTCACGTAACGTCTTATTTCGTTGAACGTTTGCCATAAGGCCAAGGCGCTCAATATGGTGCCCAGAACGCTCCGAAGAATCGGAACCTGTAGCGTTGGGAGAATGCAAGATGAGCAAGTGTGTCCAAGAGGCCCACCTCGCTCTGCAGACGGTCCAATAACATAGTGCAAGGGGCAGCCGCGGCAGCCGCTGAGAGAGGAGCGCATGTGCACTAGCTTAGACAAAGTTTCGAATCGGAAATGTCATTCCAACCTCACGTGCGCCTACCTGCAATGGAAAGATACGCCGCGAGCCAATAATTGGCTGTCCGCCACAGCTTGAGGAATTGAATTAGTGACATCAACGGCGCGTGTAACTACAGTAAGGGATAGCGCTTGATTTCCCGCCAAGGATGCCGAGGCATCCACGTCTTATCATATGCCTTCGTTCGATAATGACCACCTTTCTACTCCCGATTTATTACAGCAACATGCACTGCACCAGTGACAACTGAGCCGTCACAGTAGTATGGTGTAATCAAGCCCATCACATACCTGACAGAATGACAAACTGCTTGACTTGCCGAATGCTCATGCTATGGCGGTAGGAGTTGGTACGGTATATTCGAACAATACCACTCCATTTACAAATACCCCACTACTCTCGAGCCCCGTTAATCGAAATTGCATCAACCTGGGCTGCCCTACCCGGATCGTGTAGAAAGGACGCTGAATTTACTGACCGCCACGCATGACAACATGAATTGCAGAGGGTATGGTGAATACGAGGCCACCCGCAGGAGAGAAACAAAGATTCTCCCCTTTCTGTAGATTCAGGAGAACTCACAATAACATGCCGGCAAAGAGAAAGATCCCTCTTGCAGCGTGATGAGCTCGTTCTGGGTCTATCCAACACAGCCCTTGCCATAAGCCGTGAGTAACGTTCCCAAGCATTGATACTCGACCTAGAGAGCCGCGCGGACCAGCTCTCTGATCCCGCTGATTTTCAATAGGATAATCGGTACACCTCTTCAAAAAAATGCAGCATCCCACCCCATCTGTCAGCTCAAGGGCAAGTTCAATTCCCGGTCATTCCGGAAAAGATTTGCCATCCAATGGCGAAACGAATAAGAATAAGAACAACGAATAAGAAGGCCTCGGAGATTAGGAGTTGAGTTTTGCTCACAAGGCTCGGAGAATCCAGCCCAAAAAGATCATCGAGAGAATAGTAACTTCGGAAGCCAGCGGTGGACAGTTTCATCCCCTCTTCATTACTACCATATAATCTGGTACGATATCGCATTTCCGAATCCAGAAATTGCGAAAAGGGACGTTGACACCGTCGCGTTGAGGAACATTATCACCAACGTAGGTATCGGCGTCGCCAGTGCAGTTATCATGAGGAAATAAGGCAACCTGTAGCAACCGAACAAGGAACAGCCAGCGCAAAGTCAGTGTATTCCGCTGTGAAGAGTGCGATCATGCCCGCTGTGAAGGAGACCAGAACTGAGAGAATGACCACCCACGCGAAGGTCAAGTCGCTGCCCAGACGCCACTCAGTACTCCGCCGCCTTTTGCCGTATTCCAACTGTGACTCGACATGTTTGTACTGTACAACACATCATCACAACATCAACACCGTCATACATTCTCGAGCAGAGCCATGGAATGGTCTTGATAATTGACATGAACACTGTACGCTCTGAAGAAAGGCGTTCCTAGAATGCTAGGGTACTCCCGAGTAGAAGCGTTCGCGTACATCACAAGAGGCCTCAACTCTCCAGTCTCTGGATAACGCACACAGTAATGCTCCGGAGGTATCTTAGCCAGGAAAGAACTAGTCGCGTCACCAAATCGGAGCCCAAGGACCGGCAAATAGTCAAAAACTTCCTCTTTGACGAAAAGCACACCTTTCTCATCACGTCTTAACATATTAGCAATCTCTTCATCACTATAACTGCCGTTTTTCAACGCGATTTCGACCTTCTTCCCGATGTCTTCGACCGAGTGTAGAGGAAGGCAGACTTATGACCAAATTTCCCGTGTCCAACAAAGCCAGAAATGACCCGGGATGCTCGTTGAAAGTCCTTTCTTTCGTCAAGAGATTCCCTTTCCTATCGAATAGCTTCACCGATGATACCCACGCAGTATTCAAAGACCGATGTGGCAAGGGCGCGTGGAAAATTTGCACAAGATCGAGCTTCACCGCGGCAGCTCCAGCAAGCGTTTCACCAAGCGTTAGCTGACCCGAAACTTCATCGGCGGTTTGAGTGGTATTTGTCCGAAGAGTGAACGAGAGGTGACCAATGAGATTGTGATTCAGAAGTGAATCAACGACACTTTGATCAGGACCCCAGTAGAAATAATTCGAGCTCGGAGGCACCCTGGACAGCCCGAACCACCCGTGAGGTTCCGACGAACCTCGCCAGCGAGTCACTCTGGAGACCCTGAAAGGGTAACTAGTAGCCTCCTGTCCATCCAAAACCAGCGAGCCCGAGCGTATGATACTTTTGATGGACGTGCCGTCCCCGAAACTGGTAGGAAACCACTCTTCTCGTTCGAAGTCACAAGGGTGCTCTTTCGGACAGAAGTAGCATCCGGCGCGGCGCCTCGTGCAAGCACCTTTGCCGTACTCCTGCTCATACCAATCGCCATCCATCACAGAAAGTCCGGGATAACCGGAGTCCAGGAAGAGATCAATTTCTTGACCATCAATCTTCACCGTAACGAAACCTTCGTGTACAGGCATTGTTAGTGTCTTGGCCAGGGCATCCGGTTCCAGCACTGGGCCTCCATAGCAAATCTTGATCGCAACTTCGAGCAGCACCGCAGCGAAATATCTCATCATTACACAGGGGAAAAGTGCGAAAGATGAAAACTACGAGATTTACCGCTCAAATCCACTGGCGCTTCCAGGTTCTATCAACAGATTTTCCCTCGCGTTCCCGCTCCCTGCAGACCCCATCGGAGTCTTAATCGTGTTGGCGACCGACGAGGGCAGTAAACGTCGGATACCGCGCGCGTGAGGTATGCAATTGCGTCTATGTATGCCTCGGATACGCCTACCACTGTGGTGTTCCGCCCGATAGTACCTATCGGCACCGATCGCCTCCCCTACGAAATTCCACCGCAGTAGATCACTGGCAAATGCACGGAAGGCATTTGCCAGTGGAAAGGGGGTTGATGATGAATCTTTTTTCCCGGCGAAAAAAATGGATTGAGAAGACAGTTCTTGTTGAAACACTCATCTTATGGGTTATTGAAATAGAGTTTTTCCATCTCTTCCCGGACGAGCAAGGGTTATTTCACGCGGCCTGGGATACACTACGAATCTCGGCCGTCTAAGTTGATGGCGGTTGATGGCGGAAGGCAACCCACTCCAATCACTGCTCCGGAACAGCTCCCTCTCGCTTAACGATGAATAACTGCCACTCCCGTGAGAGCTGATTCAGGCTGCGCTTCCTCAACTGAGCTGACAAGATTGATGACCCACCTTCCCGTCGAATCATCCCGTTACCCAGACTCAACAGAGCACATGCATCAAAACATCGCTGAAGCACGCTAAAAATCCAGGCTAAATCGATGGTGATCTTTCAATAGAGCTACGCCGCGCCCGGTGAACTTGACATGGGCACAACAAGTTGTGCGTGGTGATATATCAATTACGTCATCATTTTTGGGCCAAACGAGAATAGTTCGCTCCTCACTTTCACCCACACAGTAGTCCTGCGAAGATATCGCTAGGAGAAACCGAGCAAGTCCGTTGTGCAGTCGCAGGTCTATAACCAGCAGGCAGTCAAACGCTTCCCAATACCTCCCGTACCCACGAGAGACAGAATCCATTCCTGGCATTGTCAGAATCTGGGCTGAGCCATCAACATCGATGAGGCGCTTCACGCCACCGCTTCAAGCACCACCGCAGAGGAGGCCTTCGACGTTGCGGGAATGATACAAGAAAAAAGACTGAGAGAGCTCAGCGTCGCCGCGTCCATCGAAAATTGAGAGTTTCACACAATTGTGAAATCGGGACATCGCGGGAACTTTTCCAGCGCCTCGCGTACGCAGAGGGTCGATGCGAGGATCCAGTTCGCGGGGAAGGTAGACCTTTTCGAATTGGGTTGACCGCCGGCGACCCTGGTGTTGAGAGACGTGGCGAGTGAACCATGTGCAGCACGATGTATGAGGATAGTTCCGATCAGAGGGGCCGCATGCGCGGTCCAGCTAAGAACTGCGATTAATGTCAAGGCCAGTGCCAGGGCTTGGAGAATAACTCCAACAGGGCGCGAAAGGGTTGCTCGAAACTTCTTCACAACGTCTGTCACCCCTCTTTTGAGTATAAGGATGTACAAAGCTCGTACAGCCTCAGCCCTTCTCCAAAATTTGGCTATTTTCGATCAGCATTGGTGGGCCATTGTCGGATGCACTTTCAGTGCCGTATCGAGGCTACTCGAACAGCGTCGCAAGACAGGCTCACCGTATGGCGAGTGGTATTTTATTTTGCTCAAGATCACCGTCTATGAGGTTGAGGATACATATTCCCCGGGAGCAACCATTTTGACACGTTGCCTGACCCCTACTTTCCTCCAAAATAAACGGAATTTGATTAACAAAATTCTTCTATGGGACAGACAACAACATCTGAGCTTGAATTTCGACATTACAAGAGCAAAGTAATGAGCCGCCACCGTGAGAGAAAGCGTGGCCAAGAAAGCCTATTGGGAAGTCTCAACTTCGTCCTCAACCTGAGTAACCATCGGCGAACTTATCAAACGAGATTCGGGAGGTGCTCACCGTCCTCTCTCTTTTCGCCCCAACTTTCTGAACTGCCTCTTGGTCAACTACAGGGCGCTTCATTGCCATCCGCGGGTCGGAGGATGGAGCGTTCACAGCGAGTGGCGGATCTCTCGTGACCTCGATTGTTTTTAAAATGCCAGCGAACCAACTAGACTTATCCAGGACGATCGACAAAGTGTCGTCAGACGAGGTGGGGCAGATCGCGATAGTTACGCGAGACACCTCACCAGGAGCACCAAGCTTGCCGACAACCTCATCCACAGTGAAAATAGCCGTGTTCGAACCATCACTCCCTACGGTTGGAGTTCGTGACTCAGGGTCTACTTTGAGACAATCAGCAGAGTTCAGGAACATTCTGAGCGGCGAATCTCTAGAAGGGGGAACTATAGTGAACCTTACAAACCTCGAAGAAAACATCTCGCCGTTCTGAATGACGGTGAATTTCACCTCGCCCTTGCGTCTGCCCTGGGAAAGATTAGTCTTTATCTCTACTTGAAGCCTGGATATCCCACTCATGGGGGGAGAGTTGTTCACGTAAATGCCAGGATATATCAGTCTTCTGAAGGGCGCCATTGACTGCACGCTCTCATGGTTCAGATCCGCGGCACGGACAACTCGAATCACAATCGCCAAATGCGTATAATATGAAGCACGGTTGAGCACTATGCGCATGGCATCAGCCCCGTCCGTCGGCGGACAAACGGCTACTGTCTGGGCGTTCACTACTCCAAGTGGCTCCCATGTCGAGCGCCAAATCCAATCTCCAGTTCTCGGCACGTAACAGTGGTGCGAATTGAGTGGATTGCGCTCTTCGCTCTCAGAATCTCGCCCGGTCGAGTCTTCAACTCACCGTTGCTCGACAGAAAAGTGAATGTGGCCTGAGGGCGTCCCCTGCTGTCGCGTCGGATTTCCACCGCCAATTCGTCAAGATCTTCCACGCCCGTCGAGGTACTCGTATAGCGACCTTCAGGCGGCTTCCAATTTTCGAATTTAGATAAATAGACCTGCGCTTGGGTGCCCGAGACGGACTGGATGACAGGAGAGGAGAGAATGAAGACCGGAGTGGATACCCTGGAGGGGACAGCTCCCATGTCGGTAAGCGACCCGAAGAAAAGTTCTGTGGAGCAATCCGAGTTTCAATAGGCCTCACGAGTTTCAACAGCAATCCCAGAAACGCTCTTTCACGCGTTGAAACCCTCGATCAACGAACTAATTCCGAAACTCAGAATCGAATCTGAAATTACTTCTCCCACTTGGAATGTCGAACCAGCGAGAATATTGTCACGTTAGCGAGGAAATCTTCTTCGAGGCAGAGACACGAAACGACTTAGTTCATCGATTAGAATGGCGCGCGCCGCAATCGTAACGCAAGATTCGTTTGGCAAGTTCGAACCCGAGTCGAATGGCGATCTCAACGGAAAGTCGTAGAGGCTCTGCCGTCTCTGAGGCTCGAGCGATCGATGAGTTTGAGGATGAGTCTGAAGTTAGAGGAACCCTGTACTTCAGTGCGCCAGTTGAAGTGAGTTATCCTCCTCTAGAGTCGACCTCAAGATTCTTGAAACAGGTACTACCGCGTACGCAGCGGACTGCTGATCTGCTGGCCAGTAAAGCAGCCGAGCGGCAGAGAAGGAGGTAGAAGGCTCATCAGCCGTGTATCAGGCTAGTGCGTATGAACGGCCTCGTTCTGAACGACGTCCTCAATTTGTCGGGTACAGATGATTCCGGAACGAGGTTGGGGTGAAATGATGAAGTTTATTCCCTGTTGAATGGGAATGAGATAGTCTGGTCGGTTATTCTGCTGTGGCAGCGTTCGAACTAGCTGAGTAACATTACACAGAGCTCAT
This sequence comes from Perkinsus olseni, assembly GCA_013115135.1. NCBI lineage: Eukaryota > Perkinsozoa > Perkinsida > Perkinsidae > Perkinsus > Perkinsus olseni. The sequence goes on along the minus strand of JABANP010000030.1, from coordinate 223,474 downwards.
CGGTAAGGTGACAGCACATCGGCATCAAGTCCAACTAAGCCGGCGACGGCGTTGGACTTTAAACTGACACACACTCCCTCTGTTCAGTAAAACCATCCTGAAACTTAGAAGCGACTCTAAAGCTGTTTTTCAAACGTGAAATACGGGTTTAGAGTCGGTGATGACTTCCTGTATCAGTTTACTGAACACTTACATCAGTTTTCATTCCTTGTAGGGAGGAAGCAGCGGCATTGAGGAGACAAAAAGAAGAGGAAGAAGCTCAGCGGCGGCTGCGTGAGCAAGAAGCCAAAAAGCTGAAGCTGCTGATGAAACAACGGCAGAAGGAGGAGGTATGGGCGGCGCATTTCTCTACCGAGAACGTTCGTACTCAGGAGCAAAGGAAACGAGAAGAAGAGGAGCAGCGGAAGCAGCTCGAGGGCGGCCTTGATAAGATCCTAGCTCAGCTGCATCAAAATACGAGCAATGTCCAAGCGGTCACTTTGGCGGGTATGATCCCTGCGGATCCGTTTTCTGTGGTTGATGTACCGACAAGTGTACTTATGCGAGTAGCGACAGAAAAGCGATAGCACGCTTTTTATATTAGCAATTGATGGGAAAGGCCACTGGCTACCGAAACTTCTCACTGAAGTTCTCAAGTCTGTGATCAGAATGCATCGACTGGGGAGTCTCGACGCTATGTGATACCGTTTGTGTGCATCAGGCATCGACATAGGAAGCGTCAGACTACGACTCCTCTGCAACGCTCTCATAGCCAATCGCAGCTGTACAACGATCACGCTGGTAATTTCCTATGGGGAAGGTGGTTTGTGGTCCTTTGTCACTACTTGACGTCTGACGTTTGCTCTTCCGGCGGAGTTCTACTGCCTTCAATTGGTCTAACGTAATTCGGGTTTCGTGTTGTGAACTGGCGCATGCCTGGCAGGCTCGGAAGTGCCTCAGCGACGAGGATGGCGTATCACTTTCGGCCATGCTCGAGGTGAATCGGACTTTGCAATACGTCGACTTGGAAGGCAATTCACTGGGCCCGGGCACGGCTAGGAGGCTCGGCGAGGTACGAGCTAGTCGAGCAAGAGCGCCGCCGCGCCAGTAAAATCAACTTGGTAGGTTTTGGCTGGGAACAATAGCTTGAAGTATTTGAATCTTCGGGATAACGATTTGACTTCCTCCGGGAACGATCAGGAAGCAGTGGCCGAGTTGTGTCGCGGACTGGACGTGAACGAGAGCCTAATGGTAGCGAGGGTTCACGAAGGTTGAAGGGGAATCTCTAAGAGGCCTTTTCCGTTTGGTGGGCGTGAGAACTTCTCACCGACGAGCGATAGGGAAGAAACGAATATGCTGTGTATTCACTACGGTCCGAACGGTAGTGCAAAATCTCTTCGTTGCTAATGACTCTCAGTGACGATTGTGGCATTGGATTTATGCGTCTAGGGGTGAGAGAAGACAACGTGGAACAGGCGGAGAATTCCTAGGAACCTCGGCCCTTTCGTACGGAAAGTCCAGAGGGGAGAATCCTAGCCATGCCTGGGGGATAATATACCCAAGACTGCGGCGTTTTGTCTTCACTAAAATCGGTGGCTTGCTCAGGTCCTCTTACTCGGCCGCAATAATATCACATCAGTTGGGGGCGAACATCTTCTCGAGTATGCGAGGAATCAGCGCACTCGAGAGAATTGCCCGCCTCATCCGGTCACCCTTGACGTCATGGAGAACTCGCTCACAGTTGAGCAGGTAGAAATCCAGAGGCGCAAAAGGTCGTTAGTCGGATCTTTGGCCTGTCAGCTCTCTGGGAAATGCATGAGATTTTTTTGTGATTTACCATTTGCGACATAGCAGAATAGGATGAACTAGAATTTGTGAGACCGCGGAAAAAGAGAAATCTGTTAGGAGAAAATTAGGGTTTTAGCGTGTGTGTGTGAAGAGTAATGCGCTAGCCAACCTTCACCAGCGGAGAACTTCGAGGAGCTGGTCTTATCCTGCATTTCTACCATGAGCCCGAGATCGTATGCGATTACCTTCCCCTAGTAGGAGTCGTTCCACTTGGTGTGTATCAGATGCGAGACCTGCAGGCTATTGTTGATGCCAATGCTGCAGACCTTCATTCGAGACGTGTCTTGGAAAGGAACGAGAGGTTGACGATGCAGGAAGCTCACGATGACACACGAGACTGGTTGGAAGCCGTCGAGAAAGAGAGAGTGAGGACCGGGATGACCAGCAACTACCGGAGTGCTCGACGGTCATCAAATTGGCTGCCCTCCGTGGACACTTGTCATCAGCACAGCGTTGGCATCTTAGTTCGATGCGCGGTCTTTCTCGTCTCAAATCTGTTTTCCAGATCGATGTTTACGGAATCGAGAACAGGCGGAACGAGCGTGTTAAAGGCTCTTTCGAAGAGTGGAAGCTAGAGGTTGAGAACCGGAAGTCAGAGGTGAGGCTGTGAACTGTGCTTCGTTCGTTATTCTTGGTATTGCACCCGGCTCATTCGGAAGTATCTCGTGAATTTTCGTCTCTTCCCATCTGATAACTTCGTAGTCGCAAATTCTACGAGCGGTGTTTGTCGAGCCCCTTTCTTGAGTTGCTGCTATCCTGCTCATTGAGAGCTGCAAAAATCCTTAGGAAACGGGCATACAGGAGGAGCTCATGCGAGAGGCCGAGGAGCGAAAAGATGCTCGTGAGTTGCATTAGAAGTCTCTTCGATGTGTCGTGAGTAGATTTTCAGGCAAGGGAAAGAAAAAGGAAAGAAAAAGTAACGATGTGTTGCCCACAACGACGTGGCATGTCGATTTGTCTTACCAGCGGTGTCGTCCGACGGGAGAATCTCGTTGTTTATATGTCAATGGGGAGGACTGGCTGCGGCACGAGTCCGCGGCTGCGAAATCTCCTCTGCCCGCTGGCGATCACAATACGAGCAACATTTGAACTTTGAGATTTGAAATTTCTGATCATTTTGTGGTGTCGGTATGAACGGCGGCGCAACTCAGTTTTAGTTTGCGGGCTTGGCATTCTCTGGTCGTGGTGAACAGCTCCACCTACCCGGTTGATTAGGGAAGGAGGAGACCCTGCGCGTCTGAAGCGACAGTTACCAGGGCTGTTTCTAGAACAACTGGCGCGTGTTCAGGGGAGCAGATGATTAACCACAATCAAGTACTCCATCTATAGCCGGAGCTAGGCTACATTCAGGAGCACGGCGCATTCTTCAGCCTGCAGTTGTTTCATAACCGAGCCGATTTCTCAACTTTCCCGCTCGAACAATGGCAAGTAGAAAACAGCAGCTCGGGAATCGGGTATTTGGCTGATCAAAGGCTTTCATAGTAACCTGATTCCACTTCGAACTGCTCTCCGAAGCAATGATGGACATGTTGATCTGGCAAAAGGTTCATTCCCATAGCGTGAGTCCTATCAGATGAGGGCACGCGCTTCCCCAGCGGCTCACTTCCAATGACACATCACTGGAGTTGTTCGGCGCCGCATGATGCCGTTCTCTCCTTCGTGACCTCAGTGAAGAGGTATTTTCTACCGCCACCCGAGCATATCCGGACAGGTGAGGCTCGGCGATCATATCCGGGCTAGCGAGCGAGTTAGCCTCTCGCGCGTTGAGACGTGGTTATACGAGAGGCAAGGGTGAACTTTTCCCGACCTTCAGCCTCTCCCCAATTCCAAGTAGCCCAAATGGGCCACCGGCCGAGCCCCTCGCAGTTTTACATGTTCGAACGGGTCAATAGGCCGAGTAAGTCGGTGCGATGCGGCACTACGTGTTGCCTGCCTGACACATGGCAGGCGATGGGACGATCCTTCCTGATCCGACATTGAGCAGCGACGCCGTCCATATACGTCAGAAATTCGTGTCTCATGGGAGCGGCCTCGGGAAAGCCTATGGTCCAGTTCCTGATGAGGTGAAGTTTTCACTCGCGCACGATCATACTCCTGCCTGGTTCGAGGAGGGCTGAGGAATTACTACGTTACGGCGCATTCCCATCATCTGGTGAGCTCTGAAATGAAACTGGGGTCACAGAACGTGAGTAGATTACAGAACTCATCAGTATTAGGTTATTACTTGGAAGGGTGCAATAAGACCAGGACAGAGGCTCGTGGATGGAATGCGGATAGACTGGGATAAGCCGCCGGCAGATGTACGTAGAATTACATTCTGAATAGGACGGCCAGGGTGACTCTAGTCAGTTTCGGATCAGAGTGCTGGCTGGAAGCAAAGGCGCACATTGGGCTGACGCGACCGACTGGACGTCGATTCCTCGAGATGTTGCGAATGGCACGCCCATAGCGGGATTTTCACAGAATGTCATTTTCCACCAACCGATGTGGGTGAAGGAGCTCCAGGTGAGGAGCTCAGAAACGCCATTATTTAACGGAAATCTTGCTCCAAAAATCGGTCACAAGGATCGTGAAGTGTCCGTCGGAGTCAGGATTAGAGTTGCCAGAGGTCTCGAGCAGGGTGTAGTGCTCTGCATGTTCATGTTTTTGCCTTCGCTCTATCACTTCTTCAGGTTCAAATGCGCGATCCAGCGCCGTACGGTTACTTCGGAATCAACCAGCTAGCACTCATAACTCATCCATGCCCTTCCAAGTATATGACCTCAGCGTTCCGTTGATCTTGGGTGTTGAGTTCACTGTTGATTTTCTGTTCAAAAACTTCCACTGCTCACAGGAGCCGCGTTGCGCTAAAGCCGAGACTCGCACTCGAACCATCACCCGAGGATTCACACTTGCGTGGAGCAAGGTTCGAAAAAGTACTCTCGATCTAGCTTTCTATCATCCCATTTTCTCCATACGGTACTCATGAGCCCGATCGTTCATCAGCTCACGCTTCGGAAAGGTGGGTGTTGTACCCTCTCGCGCAATGCATACGCCGCGTATGATACGCGTACATATCCCGCAACCATGAAGAAAGTAAACGGGTGACCAGGAGATACCGGCACGGATCGCACAACTCTGCCGAACGCTGTCAAACTGTGTGCCACATGGACCGAATTTTGCCCATCACAAACACGGCACTGTACATTGCAATGATCTCCGCGAGAACCTTTGTCGGCGCGCGACTAAGCGCTAGCGCGGTCCACACCGCGAGTTGTCCCTCTATAGGTCAATTTCAACCGTGAGCGATTGATCAATTTCATCTTCTCGTGGAGACTACAGAGTGGAAATCGATAACATCCAGTAGATCTTCGATCAGCTCGCAAGCTAGTTCTCTCGACCCTCAACTTGAGGCCCACAAGCGGCGGCAATACATGGTAGACATCCAGAGTGACATGAAGACTGTCTTGGCGCAGGCTGGACTCCGAGTTAGGACCATTGACGACCCGCTAGGAAGGGGCGGATTCCATATGACTCACCGTACGGCTGGGTCAAGACCTGCGGTCCGCAGGCTGCGGAGCTTCCTTTGGATGATCATCCGTTCTGATTGGGTGTAATTCGCCCTGGAGCGTTGGCTTTTCAGAGGAGCACGCGTGCTCAAGTGCGTGCGATAGCTGTGTTGAAGAGTGGAAGCTTGTCTTGCTATCTTGCTCTCTCTCTTATTTTCTTAAGTCGCTGACATAGCTACAGTCCGTACGACAGACAGTTGGTTTCTACCATCTCAAGTAGTATACACCCCTCGTCAGCAGTCTCTCGTATCTTGCGTTCTACGAGTACGTCCCTGCTCCACATTAGTTGCAACAATCATCCGAGAAGAACCATTGTGTACTTGGCTGACCCCTCCTATGATATTGGCTCCCCTTCGATATTTGGCTCAAGATCTGATATGTTGGTATATGTCCTCAAGGCTATCATAAGTCCCCTCAAGCTCCTGTAATGTCCCCTTTGCTTATCGACCATTTCTCCGTGATATGTACCTTGGTATAATGCTACTCTGAGAACAGTTAGACCTACCCCATGATGAGTTATTCATGCTAGAGATGTGCCTCATGACTGATGACCTTCGAAAGTCAAGCCTATGAATGACGACCTTGTGAATGAAGACCGAGATGAGTATCAGCACCGACCATATCCCCTTAGTGTTATAGAGATGGCTCTACCCTTCAGATGACCGTGGTAACTGTATACCGCTACTCGAGAGCTGTTTATTCTAGACTTGGTGCTGAACTGCTGGAACGTAATTCGCTTTTGGATCGGTACTGACCTTGGCCCCGACATGATCAAATGAAGTCCCCACATGACCGTAGCCTTGCTTCTGTGTTCCCTCCGATCAGAATATGTTCACTCCTGATAATGATAAGTTCACTTAGATGTCGGCTTGTTCCATAGTAGTACTGTAGAGCGGTTATTCAGCTTCTCATCGTTACTATTAGTATGTCATGCCTACTTGACCTTAGAGCCCTTTAACTTGACTATTATTTGACTACCTTTGCCGCGCCGGGAGTGTTGCAACTCGTTGCTGAAACTTGGAAACTTGCAATACTTTCGATGCTAGCAGCACGCATAAACATAGGAAGAATAGATAGAAGAAGTCTCAATGTTAGCTCAATATGATTCAGACGTCTTTGGAACTCTTACTGTGAAGAACTACTGAGACCTACGACTATGTACGATGGCTTGCGTTAACTATAAGGGTCACATCAAGCACTCATTGCTCAACAATCATCCGAGAAGAACAATCATCCGAGAACGTTAACTCCGAAGACGTACTTCAATGCCCCGTCAAACTAGGAGGAAGTCTACAGCTTCGGTCGCCACACCGTCGAGAGAAGCGGGGAACTCGCAGTCAGATCCGACGGGCTCCCCGAGTGTGGTTACAGAAGGAGTCGTAGCTAAGCTTGTTGAGAGGATTGAGGGCCTATCTGCGAGGGTGGAGGCCCTTGCCTCACTGCCCCCAACGCCTCCCAATGTTACCCCTTCGATGCCATCCCAGCGACAGCCTTTGGCCCAAGAGGACCCCCCTTTGCAGGTTTCCGCAGACGGAGTGTCGTCAACTGCCCAGCCGACCGATGCTCGCAGTAAGTGTTGTCAGATAGTGCAGAATGCTCGCAAGGAGGCGAGGCAGGAATTGAAGACGACTGACTTTCCTCGATTTATAGGAGGAAGTCCGGAGGAGATCCCAGCTACGGTCGCTTTACCGGCAACGTCAGGGGGTGGTCTATTTTCTAATTCAAGATCAACATCTACTTCAGGGTCGGTCCGAGCGCATCTAAGTAGCTTTGACCGTCTGCTTGCTACGAGCGCGATAGCCCCTGGCTCAGTGTGCTCGTACTTTCTGCTTCTCTACTCCCTGTCAGAAGACGTCAGGAACCGTATTTCGGCTTCCACGGACTATGCTCTCTCGGAGTTCTCTGATGTTCAAGCACTGGTTGCTCGCTTCCAGGAGTTGTATAGGGACTTGAGAGCGGCGTTATTAACGACGTATCAGGATGTTAGTGAAGCAGCGAGGCTGCGACAGGAATGGCATGATTTGAGGCAGACGGCCGGGTCGTCCTATCTATCATTTCTATCCCAGGTTGACAAGTTCAGGGTAGAACTCCGCCTTCAAGGTGATACCTTATCGGATTCGGCTGTGTTTGACAAGCTGATCAACTGTGCATTGGCACCCTTCAACGACTGGGCCCTGCAGTATCTTCTGTCTGGTACCGCTCTGGCTACAGCAAGATCTCAGTTGGAGTCTCGAGCTAAGTTATGGCGATCACAGGCCCCTTCTTCCGTGCCACCTGTTCCAGAGGTGGCTACCTTGGGGACCCCCGGTCGGCGTTTCCCTCATTTGAAATCTTTGCCTTTTGATACTTGTAAGCGTTGTTTGATCAAAGGGCATAAAGCTCGGGATTGTCCTGATGATCTGCCTAATAGCATTGAGTCACGATGCCTTGCATGTGGCAACTTTGGGCATCGAGCCTCCGAATGTAGACTGGCCAAGGATCGTAAGTTGCACTGCGACCGTTGTGGCCAGTTCGGGCACTTGTGTTACTCGTGTCGTAAGCCCAGGAAATCGAATTCTGTTTCAGCTCCTGAGAATCAGTCTAGTAGTCGGTCTAGTAACCAGTCGATTCCTGAGGCTCAGTCTTGCGACGCTTTGAGTTCTAGCCGCTTGCCACCCAATGCCACTCCGGATGCGGCATGGGTGGCTACTCTGCAATGCGAGCCAGTGAACGAGATTCTATCCGATGATTATCAGTCTGCTCCTCTCCGTGTTCCAGTTGATGTCGTCGCTTGCTCGCAATCTCTATCTCCTGGGAGTTCAGCGACCTCGGTTATCGCGATGTTAGATACCGGGGCCGGTCGTAGCTTTATTAGTCAGAAGTTCCGTTCAGAGTTGCCCGTTAGTCATATAGGATCGAGCAAGCGTGTTTCGGCTAAAGCAATTTTAGCGGATGGCTCGACTTTTGAATGTCATGAAGCGGTTCGTATTAGATTACAAGTGCCACATAAAGCAACTGAGATCTGGTGTCTGGTGGCTCCGGTTCCGTTAGCAGCTGACCTCATCCTTGGTATGTCGGCTTTAAGAGCCCTCTCGTTGTTGTTACATGTTTGTTCCCAAGGTGTCATCCTCCGTGCTGCTGTTGATCGCGAGACCGCTCAGGGTATTGTAAAAGGTCAGCCTGCACGTGACGAAGAGCCGGTCAACAACGTTGACTTTTTACACATACTTGCTGAGACTATTGAAGACGGTGATCACATCAGAGAACATCCTACAGAGGTTGACTTCTCAGATTCCATCCTCTGTGGTTTCGACGACGGTTTCCTCGCGGAGGGTGCTGTCACCGAAGACGAGACGGTTCCTACAAAGCCGACGAAGTTCAGCTACAATCAAACTCGTTTTGAAGGCTTTGCTATAGAGAAGACCATCGACTCGGAGGGTAAGGAGACGACGGTTGAGCGTTTCTGTTACGGCGTGCCGTGGCTGAGTACAAGGAGACTACCCAAGCCCACTGCGAGTGACATCAACCGATGCATCTTGAAGCACAAGGCAGCGGCTCAGAAGTTGAAAGCAGATGATTCATTTGATAATTACGCTAAGGTGTTTCAACGTTATATCGACATGGGTGTTCTCGTCAGGGTCGATAAATCGGAGTGGGCGAAAGTTACGGGGCTGATATCTCATTTTGCTGTGCTCAGCCCATCGAAGTCCACTCCGGTTAGGCCCGTCTTGAATGGTGTTGTCTTTCGGGGCCTTATAGGTTCTGGTCTAGGCAGGACCAAACCCCATGATTCGGTGTTGAGAGGCACTTTGCCTCACCTGTTAGCATTTAGAGCCTATCCTGCCGTGGCTCTCGTAGATTTGGAGTGTGCTTATTATCAGCTCAGGAACTCAGCGGATCCCGATGTAGAGTATTTATTTTGTTTGGCTTGGGGCGATGATCTTTTCCGGCTCATTTCTCCCCCTATGGGGAGTCCTCACAGCGCTGCAGCTTTGCAGCATGCTGTTTCTTATATGTGTAGAGAAGCTCAAGCCACATTTAATACTCAATACGGAAGTAAGGCCTCTGTTGTCTACTCAGGGTACATGGATGATCTCATCGTTGCGTGCTCGGATCCGTCCCTTTTGTCGGACGCAGTTCGTATTCTGCTAGAGACTTGTCGCAAATACGGCTTTCACTGTCAACCTAAGAAGTGTCGTGTGGGAGTTCCAGTCGAGCATCCTTGTAAGGTACTCGGCCTCTTATGGAACCCCGATGACACTCTGTCGGACAGTGATGGCCCTGACTTTCCGACTTGCGTTATTGCTGCCTCTAAAGACAAAGTCATCCTTACCCGTCGTGATGTGATGAGCCTTATTGCTCAGTGTTATGATCCGCTGGGGTTCCAGAGCAATCTCTTGCTCCGTATGCGTTATATTCTGAGACGTGAGTTTGAGCAAGATTCTGTCGGTGACTTGGATGAGTTCATCAGCGTTGGTGCCTATAGAGCGTTAGAATCTGTTCTGGTTGAATTTGCTCGTTTCCCCCCTATAAGTCGAGTATTAAACTTGGATGCGAGCGCTGTCTTCCTACTGTTCTGTGACGCTTCTAATTTTGGCACCGCGGCTGTGATATGTGACTCTACTTATAACCTCGTTCGTTGCAGTGCGCACTTAATTCAGGCTGCGAAGCAGCCTTGGTCTATAGTTCGTAAAGAACTTTTATCGTGCTTGGAAGCGGCTCTGCTTTATGCAGAAACCGCTCGCGCGTTGAGGTCTGTTAAGTTGTGCGTTCCTGCTCCTGAGTTGTACACCGACAACGAGGCCAATTATTATAGGTTATGTAGGGCCTTTCGGCTCGTTAAGCAGTCATCTGACTTCGAGGCTTTTCGCTGCGGCTGGAAATCTGTTACCGTTCCGTCATGGGAGCTGAAGACTCTGTTCAAAATTGCCCAGCTGCTGGTACCATATGGTGGTCGAGTCTTCCATTTGTCTGGCAAGAGGAATCCAAGTGACTGTTATTCGCGAGGTCTCTCTCTTCGATGCTGTCCCTGTGCTGACCCGCTCTTGATTGAAGCAGTTCGTCAAGCTCGCCTTCGCTCTGACAGTAGCGACTGTGTGAAATTAAGTGATGATATGATCATGTCGAAGTTGCTGACTGCAATTGATGATGATCCTAGTATTATTAAACCATTGAAAGATTATGTTAAGCTTAAGCAGAGGGATGATTCTGATTTCAAGCCCCTCTTAGACCCTTCTTGTAATTCGAAGGCCGATGCTAGGACTCTCCGCAAGTACTCTGTTGTTGCTGATGCTTCCGGAGACCCGTTGAAGGCCTATGTAGTGAACTCGGTTACTCGCGGGTTAGCTGTTCCTCGGGAACTGAGGCGTGAAGTTTGTGATAGGCTTCATTTGTATTATGCTCACTTAGGGGCCTATAAGCTGTATAGGTCTGTCAAATTTGATTTCGACGCTGGTCCTCTCTCTGAGTATTTGCGAGCTCAACGGCGTTGTCTTATATGTCGTGCTCAACGCAATACTCGTACGGTCTCTCACGTTTTGGGGTCTCAGCTGCTCAAGGCTACACAGCCTTGGGAGCTCCTAGGGATTGACCTCCTAGGACCCTACAAGCAAGAGGGCTGCCGTTCTCCGTATCACGACTCTTTGATGTGTTTGTTGGTGGTGGACGTTGTGACTGGATATGTAGCTCATGCTATAATCCCTCACTACGCACCCACTCATCTCTTGTTGGCCGGGCTCGAAAGTATTTTCCAAGCCCATGGTTATCCTTTGGGGCTACTATCTGATGCTGATGCCCGCTTTACCAACCTAGGTGCAGTTATATGGAGTCGTGCTTTGGGTATTCGATGGGCGAGGAGTGTCGGCCATGCTAGTCGTCTGAACGGTTGGCACGAGTCCCGCCATCGTCTTGTAAATTTTATGTTACGTTGCCTTATTCAGCAGAATGGCAACGCTGCTAGCTGGACGGCTCTGATGCCGAGGGTTTGCTTCATTGTGAACAACATTGTCAGGTCTTCTCTGTCCTCTTCGACTTATAGTAGTGACCTACACTATGTTCACGGGAGATGCTACCCCTTCAATGGCACCAGGTCGTACCCTATCCAAGGAGGCTGCTGACAGTCTCGATCATCATATTCCTTTGAGGATGCCAGACCGTGCTGATGCTGACGAGTTGCTTCGTGATGTTGCGTCTCGAGTATCTTCCGACTGTAAGTGGATCCAGGTGAGCGCTGAGAATGAAGATGCTATTCTTCGTGCTCGATCCACCTTCGGTGATGCTTCTCTCGCTCGGTCTGATTTCTCTACATTATCGGTGGGAGATCATGTTCTTCGTTACAATCATGGTCGTAACAAGTTAGGCCAGAAATGGCTCACTGGTACTGTCTATGTTGTGAGAGCCATTAAGGGCTGTGTAGCTGTTATCTCTCCCATCAACTCTCCTTCTTTGTTGTATGAGTACATCGGTAACCTCAAGATGATTACTTCCGCGGCGGGGGAATGTTGAAGAGTGGAAGCTTGTCTTGCTATCTTGCTCTCTCTCTTATTTTCTTAAGTCGCTGACATAGCTACAGTCCGTACGACAGACAGTTGGTTTCTACCATCTCAAGTAGTATACACCCCTCGTCAGCAGTCTCTCGTATCTTGCGTTCTACGAGTACGTCCCTGCTCCACATTAGTTGCAACAGCTGCCTCAGCGGAGATGGTTTGAACAGACGGCCACAAATCGAGCGAAGGGCATTAATGACCTATCCGGGCAGCATGGAATGAATTAGCAGTGCACTCAAAGTGCAGCTGCAGATGTATCCAATTTTGCTGGGGAAAACTGACCGTTCTATGGCACCCTCATCTCGCGGGCATGCGTGCTGCTGGAAATCGACTCCAGGGGAAGGAAATTCGAATCTCTCCGTTCTTCCTTTCGGCTCTAGTACTGTGCGGCATGACCTTTGAAGTTGTGAGGGTCGGTCCACCATTGGCTCGGGTGGAGAAGGGGCGGACCACGAGTGGTGAACAGTTCACGACTGGTTGTTCAAGTTTAATCTCACTCACTATTTCATCGTACAACAATGTTATCTCTACTTCTGTTCCTCCTCGCCTTCATTGGCGACACCCTGGCCTTCAAGCCGGGTAATGTGCGTATGCACATGTCAACTAGGACCATCTGTAACAAGGAAGTCAAGGACGTTCACGGCAACCCTGCTCCCTGCGGTAAATCCATGGCGATGGAAACCTACGGCCTGACCCTCCCCGGTATGGAGGACGGCTCTGTCACCACTAGGGAGGACATGATTGTCGCCAAGGATGGTCACGTAAGGGTCAAGGCCATGCCGAGCCGTCCCTATCAGTACCTCATGACCGTTGAGAGTCCTCAGACCAAGCGCCTCGACCAGCTCTTCAGAAACCAGGCCGTCACGATCTCCGAGAGCCAGCAGGAGCCCGAGTCTGTGCGCCTCCTCGGTGCTGCGAAAGCACCTGGTAGCCTTCAAGAAGATGGATGGACCGCCGAGGGCACCACCACCCTCGATGGCGCTACTGTTCACAAGTATACCAAGAGGGGCCCTCAGGGAGTCGATCCCAGCACCAAGGCCAACTATACGGCCCTTTACCAGACTGGCATGTACCCTGACCACTGGACTTTCTACACCGACTCCAGCGATGAGAAGCCGGTCAAGCTTGTTGGTATGAACAGCTTCAACGGTAAAACCCTTCAGGAGACCGACTACTCTAACCACGAGGAGATCGATGCTGAAATGGATGTCGCCCAGGCCGAGAAGGAGATGCATACGACCTACCAGATCACCAGTTCCCGTCGTTTGGGAGAAGGCGATAGCGATGCTCCTCCGGTAAATGTCGATTACATCACTGCAACCTTTGTCGCGGAAGATGAGCGAACATACTTCGAGGATGCGGAGGATGTTGACTGGCTCAAGTCTAGGAGGCTTCGCAGTGGCTTGAGCGGTGCTAAGGCCGGTGTGATGTACTTCGACATTCCCAAGGGTTCTGCTGCTGATACTTTCTTCCACACCGAGTACAACAGACGCATGGTCGAACTCGTGAAGTTCGAGTTCCCAAAGAGCTGCAGGGACGACAAGGGCAAGCAAGTGCAGAGGTATTGCATCTTCGTCTCTGCTGATGCCACCATGGAGAAATTCACCCTTAAGGGCGGAATGACCTTCGTGGATGTCAACGACGACAGCGTGAGTGCTCACTTGACGCTGTCCATTGAGATTGAAAAGTCCGAGGGAGCCCCAGTTCTCAACCTCAGCGTTGAGGCCGGCGGGTGCGCCATCGTCTGGCAGTACGGCGAAGGCTTCAGCCTCAACATTGTCGTTTGCATTTCTGGCAAGGCCTCTGGGAAGGATCTGCTTCAGCCTGACAAGCGCACCTTCGCTGCCGAGATAGAGATTAAAGTGACTTTCAACGTCAATGTGCCTGTTGCTGGTTCCATCATTCACTGGGATGTGTGGGCTAAGGTTGGATGCACCGCCGCACCAAACAACGACATCACCGCCTACGGTGAGATTGGCACTAGCGTCAGTCTCTGGATCGCCGGTGCTGGTGTATCCATTGATGTCAAGGGCAACACTATGGATCATTTGCCTAACAAGTGGCAATTCTTCTCCGGTGTGAACCTCAACGCCTGGGTGAATGTCCTCTTCTACAAGAACGACTGGCACTGGCGCTGGGAGATCTGGCATGCCAGCCCCGTGTACTTCTAAGTCAGTGGAGCTCGGTCACTCCCGGTGTTTCATTCATTCTTATTGTCAGTTCATTAACGGGCGTATTTGAGCCCTGATCAGCGTCAAAATGTTAGACGTTAGAATAGTTTCTGTTCAGTTATCGTACGGCTTGTATCTCATCAAGTTCCTTACATAATATTCTAACAAGTTCCTTAAATCTATTCGTAAAGGTAGTTCCTAGTTTAGTGTTAAATTGTCATTGACCGTGGCTCCTGAGAGCCACATTTCTCTTGTTGATAGTACCTTAATCAGCTAGCTCCCTCACAGTGAGGAGCTTTTAGTTCCGATTTCTCGTTTCCATGTAAATAGTGTATCAGTGTGCCTCGGCCCCCTCGGATATCACTATGTTCGACCACATTTCGAGCATAGCGCTGTATTACTGAAAAGTTGAGGGTTGGCCGTCGCGCGGGTATGTACCACTATGAGCGAGAATCTCGGCATTCAACACGGTGTTTAGTTACAAGTCTGTGTCATTGAGGGAGCTAAATAATCTCGAAAATTGCAGAGACAGCTGTATCCGACATCAGGCCGTCCTGCCAATTTCATGAGGCGCTAATCCGTGGATTACGTCACGACAGTCCGTGTGAGATGGAACGAAAAGCACATGCAGTTGAGAATAAAGGTCTCTGCGGGCGAAGGATCCCGCGGGGCTCGTTCAAGGCTTTCCTCGCTCATCAATAGCTTCGTCTCATTTCAGTGTCGTGCTAACACAATAACTCTCAGCGTAAACGCTTGTTCAATTGATTAGAACCTCGTTCAACCCCGGAATGTTATGCAACACGTTGTCGCTTGCAGCGGCACGCCAAGCGAAGCCCAAAAAAGCTCCCAAAAAAGTCATGGGATGAAGGCTTCTTTCTAATGTTCTCCTTTCGCGAGGAAAGAGAAGAGATCATCTCCTGGATATGATGCTCCGTCCCTATAGGGTGGCTATAAGGTGGGCAGAGAACGCGTCCCCTCAGACTCCCTGAACTCAACACGACGCCTGTTTGGGCTGGCCGACACCACTACATGGTTGGTACGAACCCTGGACAAATGGTGGACAAACGCTGAGCAAATCACGAGCAAATTTTTACACGGGGGATGAATAGTGAAGAGAGGAACTTCATTCCGCAGCGAGAGTGAATCCAAAAACTCCCTTCTTGGTTGGGTCGCGTTCCAACCCTTCAGTGACCAGCACGTCAGTAGGTGATGTGACTTCCTCGACCGAGAGTTCAAGCAAACCGCGCGAGATCGACCTCAGGACCTCTAACTGGCCCGTCCCTGATCGAAGAAGCTGGCTCCCTAGCAATCCTATTGAATCTACCATCAGGATCTGCTGCTTCGGCCTCGAGTTCAATTTCGCGCTGTTCCGTCAGCGCTTTCACGAACTCGTCGTATTCGATCCGCCTGACAAAATTCGGTGTCTTTAGAGGCGTTTTATCTCGCCCATGCACCCACCCGTTGCACTTATAATCAACTTGTCGAATCAGTTCCTCGACGCTTGTTCCACAATAGGAGTCGCCCAAGACTGCCCGAAGGTTGTCCGCCGATATATACTGAAAGAGGATTTTTGACCAATAGTAGATACCCAGTCTTACTCCAGTTTTGTCCAAGTCCAGTTTCTCAAAAACTTCTTGAATATATCTTTCGTTCATTGCAAGCCTCGTCAGCAAACATGCTGCCAGGAACTCCGAGTAATGTATTTCGTCATCACCTGACTGGTCCAGCTTCTTGAAAACACGCTCCGCCTCTTCGTCATCAATTCCGAGATATTTCGTGAGGGCTTGCTTCAGCCCTTGTAGTTTGATCGTTCCGCTGCCATCAGTGTCGAGCGACTTGAACTCTCGCTCGAGGTTTTCTAGGAGCTCGTTGCTGGACATGCTGAAGGCGATCATGCCCAGGGCGGCGCGTTTGATCCCGTTTTGTCGTGAGAATTGGCAAAGTCCTTCGAGTACTGAGCGGTCTATGCCTGCGTCTTCGCCGCACTCAGAGCTGCTCTTGCTCATGTTGGTCGTGATCCATTCATGCTTGGACGCCTCAACGGCGGACGGGCGCTTGGATGGGTCTCGCTGTAGGAGAGAAGTTATGAACGCCTTCGCCGAATCGGAAATCCCTGCCCAGCGTGGCCCTGAGGCGTGACCGAGTGAACAAACTGGAAGAGCACCTCGGACGCACCTTCGAAGGAAAATCTGCCGTTCTTGACGTTGTTGATGATCTGTGCGTCGGTTGCGCCCCCGAAAGGTGGAGCGCCGGACAGTATCATGTAAACTATCACTCCGATTGACCATACATCGCACTTCGAGTCGTACGAACCTTCAAGCACCTGACACATCAAATACGCGAACATCTAACCCACGTCCAATCCCCACCGCGATACTCAGAATTGCGAAAATAGGACCGCCGACCCCGATGACAAGCTGAGCCAGAGCCAATCGAGGCTGTTGACGACACGAGACTAAGGTTGATTCTTTGCTAGATTGGTGCCAAATTGGCACTGCCAATCAGTTGTGAAGCCTAGAAGAAAAACCTCGGCCCTAATCCGCTCTGGTGACGGAGCGTGGGCTAACCCACTGGGGTTGTTGCGTTCACCGGTTTCGTAGATACGGAATTAAATTTGTATCAACATTCTTTTCATCATTGTGCCTCCCGCCCGGCGAAAACAGCTGTATCGCTACTTCTGGAGCCACGTAGTAGACTGTCCCGTGCATCGCTGTCATCGGCTGATTCTGAGTGAAGACCTTGCTGAAGCCGAAGTCGATCAGCCGTAGAGGAGCGTTCTCGGAGCTGTCCGCGTATACCCAATTCTCGAGCTTCAAGTCTCTGAAACGGCTTCTGGGTAAACCGCTCGGGATGGACCCCTACCGGTGGCAGATGTTCTGCTTGTGACAGTAATGCACGGCGTCTAACATTTGTCTGGTCACTTGTGCGGCATCTTGCTCGCCGTATCTTTTCTTGGACGCAAGTCGTTCGAAAAGCTCCTTGCCCGTACCTAGTAGGGTGCAACACTCACTGAGAAGGGATTGGGAGGGAGAAAAAATTTTCATCATACTCAGATGAATTAGGGACACTGAGTGTTGAGTTAAACACTAACACACGAAAAACTTTTTCGGAAAAAGTCTCGGTACACCAGTAGAGGGTTTCGCTCACTGTGGAAAAGATGACCAAGTTGAAGATGTGAGATGGCAAACGACCGCGAAGACCCAATTCGCGTTTCAGTGCGCCAAAATCTCATTTGGCGTAAAATAAATGAGAGTTCTTCTACCTACAGCACGTGCAGAGGAGCGAATCCGCGGAAAATTGTGTTCCGCAGGATTCGAAGGGGACTTGTCAAGACCGGCTCGAAGTTCATGTTCGAGTCTTAAACAGACCACCCTAGGTGGTATAAAGGACTAACCGACTCCGTGATGATAACGCCAAGCATGGCTATCAAGCCGCCCATGCGCGCAACGCTCGGACCTCATTCGAGATTACACCCGACGATAAGGGCTCCACCGCTTACATGCCTCCATCACCAGCCGGACGCTCGTCTCGTCTTCATACACTTCTAGTAACCGACAGACGTTGGGATGGTCCAAGTGCAGATAGATTTCGACTTCATTACGGAGGAGCTGAATATGAGCCCCTTTAGCAAGCGTGCAACATCAGTCGAAAAGCCCAACTCTCATTCAAGCGAAGGAGCTTTGAGGGTGTTCAACAGACCTCCCCTGACTTTGAAAACATCCAGGATTGAAATTAACGTGTAAAAGATGCTCCTGGGACCGTTCTGGGAACTCAGGAAATGTCTTTCTCTCACCTAGATCGCTGTCGTCGCGCGGGGCCTTCGTGAACTACTCAAGAGTCTTAAACCAAGACGCTTCATTCAACCCAAGCGATCACCCCTGTTTGCAGCTGGCCCACCTCGAATTTCCTCGAGTTAAGATTTTCTGTCGTCAGAGTTTTGACCGCAACTGTCTTCCCTGTTGCTTTGTTCCTCGCTAGATATACCTCGCCGTTCATGCCAGTCCCTGAACACTTCTCATAACCGTGGCGATGCTCAGTGAAGCTCCCTTACCGAGCACTCGGTCTCCCAGTATTTCATAAACCTGATTAATGTCTTTCTGTTGAATTCTTGCGCTCTTTATCCCAGGTTTGGCCCTCGACAAGTGCTCCGTTATGCTCTTACGGCTAGCCGTGCTCGCCGTTGCGTCCGCCGATTGGGCTGAAGAGAAGAGTTATTTCGAGAAGAGGGTGAGGACGAGGTTAAAACGCACCTTTTCTGGCTCGAGGACCGTCAATGCTGACTGCTCTGGAACAGTGACATCCCATAACAACACAGAGACCGGCAGGAGTACCTTGTGAAGCTGGCGCGTCTCGGAGAATAACGATTATGCGCTGACGATTTAGGGTGATTTTTTCCGTCGACGGAGTTTCGAACAACATCGTTGAGCTTAAGTCATGTGACCCGTTGAGGGCATAACTGGAGGCCTAGGCAGTCGTATGCTTTTCTATTGTGATGCAGTGGTGCACCGGGCTGTATGTAGGGCGATAGTATCCGAGGTTGACCCTAGTCACGTTCAAAGCGAGTATCTTTCGGTTTCGCTCGTCATAGCTCCTGTGTTGCAAGCTGGGGCGTGAAGCTGCCCGCTTCATCAACGATCTTGAAGGAGTCCATCTGTTCCTTCTTCCTGGGACTACCTCGTGTCGTCATGTCAGTTTGGCAGGTCGGTCGAACCAGTCCTTCTTTTCTATCTACGGTTTTTATTTTTGACGGAATTCTAGATATCGGTGTTGGATGCCGATCGACCCGGTTCGGACGGGCTGAGCAGTTTATCTGACAGCAGACTATGGGTAGCTTTGCTGGCAACGATCGAGATTCCTTCTGAAGGATGTTCACACCCGACTCGGTATAAGTGATATACTGAGGCCAGTTTGGCGGTGGTTGCTTCACTGTGCTGATGACAGCTGCAATTTCAGCCTGGTCCTTTCTCGGTTTACTTCTGTCCTTTATAATGAGCTATCCTCAAATGGCACCCATGGGAGGCGGACGTCAGCCCGTCTTGATTTTGAATCCCTCGGCCAAGAGGGACAGTGGACGCCGCGCCCAGCTCTCGAATATAAATGCTGGCAAGGCCATTGCCAGTGAGAGGAAGCGCTTAACCTCCTTCCCTTGCCGGGCATCGGAAAGCTTCAGGTATCGTTCGGAGCACGCTTGGACCTAAGGCAATGCTGAAGATGCTTCTGGACCCTATGGGGGGCATTGTCCTCACCAATGATGGTCACGCCATTCTGAGGTTAGTGACGCTATTTTGTACTGCTGGGCGGATTCCTGTTGTTCGGCTTAGAGAAATCGACGTGACGCATCCGGGTGCGAAGACGATGATGGAGCTCTCGAGGTCGCAGGATGAAGAGGTGGGAGAATCTTCTGAGGTATCTTTTGGCTGGATTTTTGCTCAGGTTGGCGATGGTACCACGTCTGTTATGATTCTTGCCGGTGAGATGCTGTCGGCAGCCGAGCCCCTGCTCGACCCTAGCAGGAAAATTCACCCTACGAAGATCGTCGCCGGCTACATGAAGGTACAGGATGAGGATTCCTTGTCGCTGGACGTCACGCGCCGCATAATTCGATGCTCAGGCTCTCGAGGACATCAACAAGTTTTTGCCGGAAATTGCGGAGAACATCGACCCCGAATGACCAGGATCAGCTTCTGCGGACCGTTAGGGCCAGCATTGACACCAAATTCGCTAACAGGTGAGCAGCTTGTATCAATCGGCAATTTTACCGGGCCTGAATTGCGGTTGAGATTCCGTTTTGTGCTCCTGCGCGCTGAGCGAATTCTTCACTCCGGGGGTAGTCGATAACTGCCTTGAGTGGAAGTCGTTTAAGCCTGCTGACGGCGTTGTTTAATTTGAAAGGAGTCGTTTCCAGTTCGTGTCGTCCTTTCTAGGTGGGGTTCTATGATCTCGGAGCTCGCCTTGAAGGCCGCCCAAGTCGTCAAGATTGATCGTCCTGGCTCTCAGCCGGAGATCGATCTCAAGAGATACGCCAAGGTAGTTCTTTGAACACGATGAGGGTCGACCTTTCTCTGGTCAGGTTGAGAAGATTCCGGGCGGCGATTTGAGCATGTGCCGTGTCCTTGATGGAGTTATGCTCAATAAGGACGTCACCAACGGCAGGATGCGACGGTTCATACGGTAAGGGTCAGCCTGGACTTACCTGGGCTTCCCCGACTTTCGTCGTTTCTCAGGAATCCCCGCATAGTGTTGCTCGACTGCACGCTTGAATACAAGAAAGGTAGTACTTGCCGGTCGCTGGGCTCTTCTTGTGACATCTTCTCTCCGACAGGTGAGTCGGAGACCAGCGTTGAAGTTACTAAGGAGGCCGACTGGGCTGCTCTCTTGCGCCAGGAAGAGGAGGAAGTTCAGAAGGTAGAGTGTATCCTGTGAGTTTCGGAAAATTTCCTATTGTCTCAGATTTGTGATCACATCCTCGCGGTGAAACCCGACTTGGTCATTACAGAGAAGGGCGTGTCCGATCTGGTGAGCCTTCGCGGACTCGGGAATTCAGTTTTTACTGGTGGTGATTTCAGGCTCAGCATTTCCTGATGAAGCAAAATGTCTCAGTCATTCGCAGAGTTAAGAAGACTGACAACAACCGCATTGCGAGAATTGTAAGAGCTAACTGCGTGTCAAGGCGCTCAGATTCTTCCTTCAGTGCGGCGCCACAATCGCGACGAGAGCCGAGGAGCTCACTGAGGCCCACGTCGGGACTGGGTGAGGATGCACGGGTTAGCTGGTTACGCTTAATACCCTCATTTCTTCAGATGCGGAACCTTTAAGGTTCAGAAGGTTGGCGATGAGTGGTATACTTTCCTGGTTGATTGCAAGGAACCCAAGGTCGAGTGGGACCGTCCGCTCATGGTCTTTCAATCTCCTCGTTAGGCTTGCTCTGTTGTGCTCCGTGGCGGCAGTAAGGACGTCCTCAACGAGATCGAGCGTAACCTGCAGGATGCTTTCTGCGTTGCAAGGTAGGCGTTCTCATCCCGTGTCATCATTATTCCATGCTCTCACCTGCAGGAACATTCTCATTGACCCTCGTCTCCTGCCTGGCGGCGGCGCCGCTGAGATGGCCCTGGCTGCTCGACTCAACGAGCAGTCTAAATTAGTCGAAGGCGTCACCCAGTTCCCCTTATAAGTGAGCCTGCGCGGGAACGCTGGATTCTCGCTATGATTCTTTTCAGGGCGGTCGCGTCTGCACTGGAGGTCATTCCTCGTACCCTAGCTGCCAACTGCGGTATTGATGTGGTAAACATGATGTTGTGTGCTTGAGATCCGTCGGCTACTCGCTTTTGTCTAGGTTCGTGTTTGACGGACCTTCGAAGTAGGCACTCGAAGGGAGAGTACTGGTGGGGTATTGACGGCAACACTGGTGAAGTCGTGGACGTTAGGAAGGTAAGACCGGCACGCGCCTGAGTCGATTTCGGAATGCTGTATTTCAGGAGGGTATTGTTGACTCGTATCTTGTCAAGCAGCAAACCTTCAAGGCCTCGATCGAGAATGCGGGGATGATTCTGAGGTCCGCTGAGCCAGCCATGCGCCAGTCCACGTTCGAAGCTTCTCTTACCTCAGAATCGACGATATCGTCAGTGGTATTTCTCATCACGACAAGGCTGGTGGTGCCGCCGCTGCCGCGGCTGGAGGTAATGTCCTGCTCCGCTCCGCCTTGTTTGTCTTCATTGTTTAGTGTGCGCAATCTAGCTATGCCAGCAGAGTAGAGTCCTTCGACCTACTCAGTAGACTAGCTGCGCACACTTACTGTTGTTCATTCAGATGAAGAGCCTAACGAGACTTTCGGCGATTCCCGCGACGGCTAGACTTTGACCAGTCTCAACGTTCCTAGTGCTGTCGTAGCGTAACCCGATGCCTTCCTATACGAGACACTGCACGTACGCGTTGTTTCGAAAATACCATCATTAACGTCGCTTTGTGGATTGCGAATACTTTCCAAAATCTCCCCTTGGGGTTGAGTTCTAGCTTGTTTGAATCTAGAGTGGGTTGCTGATGTTCCATCCTTCGGAAGATGGTGCGAAATGTAGTGGACGATGGAATGGGCCGATTTGTGAAGGGGATCATATTGATGAGCAAAGGTGATGATGTGAAGATCCAGATCATTACGGTTGCTTCCGATTTAATCACTATCTACCGGTTGACCGGACACTCTGGTCTCCTCTTGATCCGGTGGGTCCCGGAGGTAGGTGAGAGAGGGTTGACGTCTTCAAGAGCTTCTCAGTGCTTTCTAGGACTCTCGCATTTGTGTGAGGCGGAGAGCCTGTTCTCCTCTCTTCATCGCCAATAATCCCCCGGACGGTCTGCGGTATCTGTCTGTAGTATCTGTCTGTAGTATCGCGGTTGAGTTTCATGCAACGAGGGAGTATCCAGGCTGAAGTGATGGGAACGTTGTAGGTAACAGGCTTTTTAATGGCGTCATCTCCCTTCCCTGGAGTCCTTCGAGTCAGCTGGGAATTGGTACCAGAGGCTCCTCCTTCTGGACCTGGGCCGTGGACGGGCGTCGCCTGCTGGCCCTGTCCGAATGAGGATGCTTACGAGAATCTGGTAGTGATAGCGGATATTCAAACCAAGCTTCTGGGCCGATTTGGTAGGGACCTTACGATTTCAGTAGGCCCGATTTAGTTGTTCGATCGGGCTTTAGGAGGGGTCTCCCCGAGCTCGCGAATCGCAATTGCTCGCCGCACTGCGAGGCGCCGTCGGAGTATGATCTCATTCGTCATGGCTGTCCGGCGGATTTCAGACGAGTCAGCTTCGAAACTTGAAAATGGAGCCTGACGGTGGTCATGACCATCATGGGTTTTCAGAAATGGGGTCGAAGGACATCGACGATTTGAATAAAGTACGAGGAAGATTTTCTCTTGTGTTTGAAAGGTTTCGATTTCCATGTACGGTCGATGCTATCAGCGGCACTCCGGGCTACTAAGTACCTGAAGGAATCCGTGGAGAAGGAGACTTCCCCTGAAGACCATCAAGTTGGTGCTATCATGGACACGGGCCATGATCTGGTCCAGCTCAGGCCGATGGACATGTGCCAAGGATGGTTGGCAAGCCGCCAAGAGTGGGAATGGCAGTTAACAGGCCGTGCAGTAGCGGATCCACTGTGAGATGGGATGAGGTTGGTCATCCGTATCGGAGGCTCTATGACTCAGACGCCTCGGTCAACCTCGACTTTCGTGTCGCTAGGCGGTCGGAATGGTCCGGAAGAGGATAATACTGGTGAGAGTTTCGTGGCGCGGTGAAGGTTGATGCTGCTGGTTAGAGTCAGCGGTCGAGGTGAAGTTGACTGCGATGAGGAAGAGGTTTGCCATACCGCCGTCGCCACGGCGACTAGAGTAATTTCAGGAAGCACAGGGCAAGACGGTGAGAGGCTTTCTCTCAGGCGGGAAGCGTCGGGTGCAACCGCGCGATCGCGGAATCTCATCCGGGGCGTCGCCGAGGATTCTCTAAGGGAATCCGAGGTATCGCTGTTGCGTACAGCGCAGTCGGCCAGGATGTTACCACTACGATCCCCACGGGAAGATGTACCTCCGTTCAGGAAGTTTCTCTAGTAAGAGTAAGATCTATTCAGGTTTCAGCGTTAGCTGACCGGAGGCCTGGGCGGCCTCTTCCACCTCGTGTTGCACCGCCACCCTTCACGATGGGAGACTTATCCATTTATGAGCGGCGGTAGAACTTGTCATGCTCAACACTTGCTGATGGGAAATGGGCATTGTGTTGCTGGGGATTTCGTGGCGCGCGGGAGGTTTCGTTGTCTCTTACTCACCAGGTTGACACGCAGATTTGTTTTCAACTTTGCCTGAATGAGTGCGTCTACGCTACTTCGCCGCCGAGCGGTGATCCGTAACATCACCTTGGGCCTCTCAGGAGGCTTCGCGGCTTCGTATGTGATTGATAATCTTGACTCTGTATTGAAGAGCTGGAGCAGGTAGTGGCGGGTAGTGGAAATGTTTTAGTTTTGGAGGGAAGCTAGCGGCGGTTGACTTTCCGATATGTTCCACATTTGATGAGGAATACTCGCAGATGTATTCGACTCGACAACTGATTCAGTTAGAGCGTTTGCTGCGCATGATCCGCTCTTCCCTCAGGATGGTGGTCGAGGTGGACCAGCGTTTGCCGGGACTGATGACTCCTGATTTCCGAAGCCGCTTGTTGCTGAAAGCGGCCAGGAGAGTCCATCGGGACGGAAGTGATCGCGAGTTTGTACAGAAAGTAGGTTGATTCTTCTGTGACTATTCCCAGCTTGCTGTCGTGCCAGACTCTGTCGAATTTGGACCTGGATGACTTGGCAGTTTACTTAGAGTCAGTATCGTCTTTGGATCATCTCCTCTCTGACGAGGAGCGCGATGAGCTTGTGAAGAAGGGTCTGGACAACTGGGATCACTGGAAAAATGACGGCCGATTTGGTAGAACCAGGGACCGTGGTCGTTTCGGCAACAATTCTCGACGAGAATTTCTCGTCATTCTAGCTTGTATTGCTCGAAGACGTGGGTCGAGTACAGCCACAATGATTTAGATTTTTGATGATTTTTTTCCTAGAAGATCTCTCCGATATTCTTGCGAGTACTGCGTTGTTTGATCCCTTCCGCAGGTACCGAGCAGCGATCCAAACTCACAGTTGATCTAGCTTCGGTAGTGTCCAGAGACTTTGCGCCAGGCAGTAGTGTTTATAAGCAATTGGTCAGCAAGATGCAAGGTAACGATGACTGCTGATGATTGGATATAACTTCATCTTTTCGTGTCAGGGCAGCGATCACTAAGACCTCAAGTCGAGTCGCCGCGATACCGGGACTTGGTTGAGTCCCTGGAGAAGAGAGTTAAGGAGTCTCGTGATGGATTGAGGTGAGGCCCACTCCCTCGTGCTCCGTCTGTGGCCGTTGTGAGTGATATCCGTCTTGCGTGCAAAGTGCTAGAACAGTAGACTCCGGAAGGTTGAATTTCGATCATGGCGGTGTTCATGAGGCATCGACATGGATCATCCATTTTACTTACTCATTAATTGCTTCTCTCATAGTTTGTTGAATCCCTTGTTGATGCGATTACCCTAATAGATGTTAAGTTGTTTTCTTTCAGTCTGTGCACGGCGCTGTCGAAGGCTGGTGGAATCAGCAGCGATGATTATGCGAAGATGGTAGCAATTAATGATCAACTGCACGGACAGGTCAGAAGGAAACAATGCGGACTTGCTGGTTTTGCAATGGCTGGTAGGTAATTTTCGGGTAGCCTAGCGGTTCAACATTGATGGCAGGTATTTTGTCGGCGGCAATTTACTACCAGGACTATGTTCTCCATCCGTTGCTGCCGTGAGAATCTTCCCCGGTGTTCATCAGTTTATAGTGTGCGGAATTGGAAGCCCCTGAGAGTACCATTGAATAAGCACATTTGGATTTCTGGCTGTTGCCCTCTATGTGTACAGGGTTGATTTGAGTGCATTATATACTTATTGCTTGAACCTAGTGGGACTTGAGTTGAAGTCAGCTCACTCGTTTCGGGAGCTAGATAAGTTTCGACAAGGAACCTTTACGAATAGGTTGCTCTCAGTGTCCTTTCGACTTCTTTTATCGGTATTATGGCGAGCCCTCCATCGGGAATGTGTAAGAACTTCGTTTCGGCTTCGATTGTATAATTCAACCGTCTCGAACTCGACACCGTTGAGTTTGTTGGACTGTAGTTTTCCTGTCAGCCCCTGAGAAGCGCGGAGATTTCTATCTTCGTAATGTACCTGATCGGTGGAAGCAGGTGAGAGCATAGTCCAATTGAGCACCTCGTACGCTCGTTGCTGGCAGTACGACCCCGAACATCCGCCCTACAAATTCTTCCCTGGACGAACGAGAGCTCAGACGAGACAGTAATAGATGGTCAGGGTGCTGGCGTGCACAGTGGCATCTCAGATGGTCGGGAGTTATGTTTTTTGTGACCATCGCGGTGGCCTACATCGCCTATCAATTGAACGAAAAAAGGCAAGCTAAGTTGGAAAAGGTCGGCTGGGGCGGGATGCTGTGCAGCATGGGAGGGATCCTTTTACAGTTCTTCGCCGAAAGGGAACATGAATTTCTCTTGCCCGTGCATCGAGAAGCAATATATCTGCAGGAAGAAGCGGTAAGGGGTCGGTCTAGTCACGAAAGTGGAAACAGATTCCAGTTGCAAGCTTCCGCGATTCGTGCAAGACGACGAGCGCTGGGCCTACCGGACAGAGCGACCGGGTCGTGTGAGATCCGTGATGATGAGCCCCTTGAAGACCTCGACGAGGAGGAGTGAACATGAGCCGCTGAGTATTATGTTGATCACTAGTTTCAGTTCAACACCAGTGGTAGTTGAGTTGTCATTTTCATAAAGTCTGGAGGCCTCCCAGTTGGGTCGTGTTGATGTCCTTTCCTGCATTGCGAGTGGCACCGCGCCTCGAATATACTGCCGAAGTCATTGTTTTGATAACTACTCTAGGAGTCAACCGCAGGGAGTATCTGGACTCGAAGCGGGTATGCATGGGCGTTAGTAAGACGTTCGTGGATCGTTCACTGAGCAGTACGAGTCATTGCGCTGAAATCGATGCTCAGATGTGGGCATGAACTCTATATGATAGGAACGGGCCAGTCTTGAATTGAACTGTCGCTCTGTGTCCAGTTGCTACAAACGCGTTCGGCAGTCTAGTACGGTGTCACAGCTTCGCATCTGGTCAGATTCGAGATCACCTGAAGGTCTTCGGTGCACATCACAAGGTCATCGATATGAACCGTGACTCCGCGGTGGACTTCATATTCCTCGGCCAACGCCGCGAGTCAGCCACTGTAGAGAGGACAGACAGGCACGTTGAGGTAGATCTCGAAAATACGCAGTCAATTGTCCTGATGAATCAATACTTGTTAGTGATGACGCTTTCAAAAGCGCAAAACTCTGGAAATTGGAAAATTCTGGGAAATGCCGGGTATTAGTACCGAGATTGATTCCTCAATGCGAAGTGAAATTCAAAAACCGCCAATTTAGCAGGTCCTTTGGGATAGAATGTTTCGATTAATGCTAGATTGCAACAGCTTCTCCAACCTTGTTGGACGACTCTATTCAGTGAAAACAGGGTTTAGTGTTCTCTTGATGCGGAATAACCGTCCTTGCGTGACGCAGACTGCGTTCTCGAGAGCATATCGCTCCTCGCGGTCGCGAATCGCCATACAATTTAAACCGAGGTGCAATCTCGTCGCGATGAGATCGTATCTCATCAGCCTAGTAAGAACCACCTTAGGCGGCCGAAGCGGCGTCGACAGCCGGTTTCTTCCAAGTGGCCGTGAATTTCTTATTAGTGCCCAGAATTCAACTGTAAGGCGAGTCGACCGTTTCTTCGTCTATATTGCAGTTTCCCATGAGTGACCAACATATTACCGGTGATGATTCATGAATGAAGTATCTCGACAGGTCGTTCGGAATCTCCACCGTTCTCGGCGAATACATCTGGCTGTCGATGGATCTCCCTCAGTGCCGCAGATTTTCATCGATGGCTGTAACATTGGAGACGCCAATTCGTTGCAAGTAGGTCTGTTTGTGCAAATCATTCTCACACATGTAGCTTTAGGATCTGGACGATCGCGGCCTACTCGCTGCGTTACTGCGGAGGGAAGTGTGCCCGTCTTGCCTTGCTAAGAGATCTCGGACGACGTTACCGTACCATTGTAGAAAATGCAATATCGAGATGAAGGAATACATGCCTGGTGAGGACGGTTCCATGTCTGAAGCCCCACCCTGTTGATGCTGCAGCTGTCGCGATTGTGCGATCAGCGGATGCATCTCTGCACGACAATGGCATCTACCTTAATTGACATTGACCCACGAAGTCTCCACGACTAGTGTGTGTCGGTTTCGAGTCCCACGCCTTGCATACTTATGACCATCTCTTCAGAAACGGGTTTTCTTCAGGGTATCAGACCATCGAGGAAGCGATGGAAGCGATTGAATCAGGTGAAACCCGACCTAACTCTGTAACACTGGTGTCATCGTTGCTCTATTCAGCCGAACGCTACACTCGCAGTACAAGGAGCGAAGTATCGGAGTGCGAGCCCGAGGCTGAGGCCTTGCCTGAGAGTGTATGATAATGTTGCTTTCGTGTGCAGCAGCATGAGTTGTGTTACGTCAGTTGACCAGTGATGAACCGCAGTGTGTCGTGCGACAGAAGCGACGGATTTTAGGGCGAGCGCCACTTGAAAAGGTGTGGTCGGTATTGATGTACTCAACCACAAGAATATAAATAAGCCTTATAGTAAGGAAGTAGGTGTGTGAACCAACTCACGCGCCAACTGAATAACTCAACCACTCCAAGATACCACCAGATAAGGCCTTAGTCAGTAGTAGTAATACCAACAAAAGGACTTAATGGGAATCAACCGTTATGAATCTATTCAATAGTCTAATACATATTATAGCGTACTAAGCTTACGCAGCTTAGCCAAAAGATCTGCCGAAATAGTCACAATGATGAAGGCCTAAATGGGACAAGCTGACAAAAGAACCATGCATCACGGAAGGCGGAGCGAAGCGTCGTCCCATGACTTCCGCTTACATACCTCCCCGCCAAGCTTGAACCATCCTTCAAAAAAAACAAAGGCAGATAACACTACAGTTAGTAAAAAAATCTAACGGCGACGCCATACCACTGTCAACGCTCATCACGCAAAGGCCTAAGTCCATCGGCAGTCTTCACACGATACTGCTGACCAATAGATGACAAGGCCTTAGTGGCATCCTCGGCGGACTCGGGGAGTCTACGGTAGAACTCGTTAAGAGAGTCGATCGTAACGCCCCCAAAGGTATAAGCAGTAGGGCGTCCACAGACTGGCTCCGAACGATGAGCCTTGGCCACCTCCTCCGGCGAAGTGGCGACCCATTCATCATTGCGAACAATGAAGGGATCAGGTAAATACTTACCCAAGGCCTTATAGTTACCGACCGTAGTTCCCCGTTCCAAGGCGTACTCGTCCAAGGCCTGAGTGACCGCCTTGGCCTTGTTCAAGGCCAACAACTGAGCGAACTGGGCTTCGGCCACGGACAACCCGGACTGCCGTCCCGTCTCTGAAAGGCCTAGCCGCAGCCTGCCGCGTCAACCTGAAAAGGCCCTCTTCAGCATGCTTAGCACAGCATACAAAAATATTGGCAGAATTTCCAATGGGGTTGTAAGGTCGGAGTCCACGAGTATGATAAGTTACCAGGTGTGCACCAACCCCTGCACTCTGGACCCATCTCAACAAAGCTGAAGGGCAAGGCAAGTAAAGATCGTCATCACTAAACCTTTTGGGGCCAGACAGAAGGCCTGAGACGAACAGTACTCTCCCGGCAATGGGGGCATCCAACAGATCTTTGTCCCACAAGCCGGCAACGGTAGCGTGGCTAACACCATAAGGCCTGTTTAAATGTTCATAACAAGTCGTACCCAACACTGGTCTGGCCGATTCAATTGCCTTCCTCCAGGACCTCAAGTCACGGTCATCTTCTGATAAGGACCACTTCCAAAGCCAATCATAACGGTCGTGAAAGGCCTGAGCAGGGAACCGGGGTATAAGATAACTGTAGTTGTGGTTGTAGTTCAACTCGAAGGGAGGACTTTCTGGAATCGAAATACCGACCCGACCCAAGGCCTGAGAAACCCCAAGGGGAATGCTAGATTTTACCGATCTCGCCGAGTGAAGGCCCGATGGGGAAGACATGAAAGAAACGACCTCATGATCCGTCGCCGAAGTCGCCGTACGGACACAGGGCTCGCTCAACTCGGCCCGACTCCCCACCGACATGATACTCGCCGAACAAGGTGGGCTGGAGGGTTCTCGTCGGACAGGTGAGGGCATAATCTCCATGGTAGGATCTCCTTGGACATGCCCTGGAGCAGGCGATAATCGTACAACATGTTGGCCTGAGACCTGCGCCTGCTCCTGAGCTCCTTGGGGCCTCCTACGAACAGGGCCCTGACCATTGCAATCCACCAAGTCGATCGCCGGTGCATCTCGGAGACCCTGGGGTAGTGCCAAACACCACCTTGAACAGTAATCTCGAACAGTAATTTGGTCGTAGGGGGAAACGAGTGCGGGGGGATTACCAAACCAAGGCTCCCATATCATAGCGGTGCAAGCATACCGACTACGGAAGAGATCGTATAAGGCCGAAACTTCCGGAGACCAATTCGTCGTAAACAGGGAAAGGCACAAAACACGACCATCATCTTCATCATCCCTCCGACGCTCAGACACGGACACGTTGTCGAGGGGCTCCAAGGTCGGCATTCTAGATGAACCCGAAGGATTCCTACGGGGAATCGAAGGAGAGGAAGACCTTGCCAGCCTCAATTCTCCACGAGACGTAGACTCCTGTTCATCCGCATAGCGATAGGGATGTGACACCCTTTTACCTTGCTCATAACGATAGGGCTGTGACACCCTTTTACCTTGCTCGTTATAGGCCGAAAGGTACGTAGAGCTGGGTCTTGAAGGCCTGAGCTCCGCTCGTGGCAACGGGGGAGGAAACCTCTTAGGAGGGGGAACGTAGACGAAGTCAGACATCCCAAAGAATGTTCAAATACAATTTGAACCAAACGCTACAAGGCCTCAATCTCGGCCTTGACAACGTTATAACCAGTAACGATGAAAGCAGACATCATTACTAACGCGTTCGAATGAGAATTCCCGGATAATCACCAATCGCGAAGGTCGGATCATTCCCGTCTCGGAATTAACAGGGTCGAAACGCGCGTCTTGAGTTCTTGCAAAACTTGCAATTCCTCAATACTACGGGCTCCAGAATAACGCGAATTCTGGTACTCGTAAATAACCATCACTGATCAATTGAGTCAGCGAAACAGCGATTCACGTCAAAGGACGAACACCACATGAGTCACAACACATCATGGGTACAAGGCCTCAACATCGCAATTTGCGATTCGCAAACACCGAGAACTTGTCGAAAATCTTCACTAAGAAATAGACTCGTTCAAGGCGGTTCCTTCCAGTTCTTGTCGTCTTGAGGTAGTCGAAACAACCCAAAAGAGCCATGGTAGTTGAGAGTCCAACAACACTCAAGCAGGAACATACAAAAGGCCATCTTAACCAATAACAAGTGGTCCATCAACACTAACATAGTCGACCCAGGTATACCACTTAACGAAATAATACACTCAGTACCTCAAAAGGCCTGAAGAACTATGGCGACGAACTCACTGTCGTCGTCAACATACCATATCTCACAAATTCAAACGCTTAGGAGGTCGTACCTCTCGTCGAGGCCGATCCCTAGCAAGAGACCAATCATGAGGAGGCACCTCAGCAGCTTCCTCCGAAGAACTACTCTCCTCATTGCTCTCAACGCCTTCAGCATTGCTTCGAACACCATCACTCTCCTCCCCTCCAAGATCACCATCTTCACCAACCACCGGGGAAGAGGCCGAGCTCGAAGAACTTGTCGAGTGAGGCTGTGCAGATTCATTAGCAGAAAGGCCTGATTCTTCAGAAGCACGTGAAGAAACTAAGTCTGACTGGTTAACAGAAACAAAATCTTGCACATCATCTCCCAACGCTGATCTCAGGGCCTGAGAGCCCTGGCTACCAAAACCAGAATGTCCG
The DNA here is from genome assembly GCA_013115135.1 of Perkinsus olseni. NCBI lineage: Eukaryota > Perkinsozoa > Perkinsida > Perkinsidae > Perkinsus > Perkinsus olseni. The sequence continues at coordinate 191,777 of JABANP010000030.1, read as the reverse complement.
TCGTCATCGTAGTCGGCAACAATCTCCTCGACTTCCTCTGCACCATCAGGACGTGCACCATCAACCGAAGCGGGCGCAGATGACCGCTGCTGTTCGCTCGAAGAACCAGTGCTCTGGACCTCGGGGTCTTGAGGTCCAGTACCTTGTGCCAGAGAAGGTCCAACACGAGAATCCACGTACTCAGCAACTATAGGAACTTCAGGCCCATGCTGATAAGGTAGATCTCGAACAACCGAACTCTCCGAAGATGACGAAGTCGTTTCTTGCCGTAATAGATCCAATACCGCAACTGGAACTTCTTCTGGTTGGATAGGATCTATAAGTAAGTGATCAACACTAATAACCTTAACGCGATTAGTAGCAGGGTGGATCACTTCCACCGTCTTGTTCTCAAGGTTCGGCAAGGCCTTAAGAACATACCATTCACCTTCCCACCTAGGGGATAACTTATTAGCTCGTGCAAGGCCTAAGGTTTCCAAACGAACCCTCATACCTGGCCGAAACTGACGTTCTCGACTCTTAGCATTATAGGAGGCCTTATACGACATGGCCGCCTGAGTAACACACTCGTTCACCTTGTCCTGGATCATTGCTCTCGTATGACTGATGTATCTCGCAAAGGCCTCAGGGTCAAACAACATGTTTTGAACTTGGCCTAAGGAAGGGAACCATAGATCAGGAGGATCTCGTCCATACATCAGATAGAATGGAGAGGCCTTAGTGGAAGAGTGAATACTGGTGTTGTAAAACCAGACCAGGGAACCAAGATGTTGATACCAGTCGTGGGTAGTTTCCACGTGTACTCGAAGCATCTTGAGGAAGGTTTGGTTGAACCTTTCCACCAATCCGTTACCAATAGGATGGTAGACGGATGAACGACTCTTCTTCACACCAAGAAGGCCTAAGACAAACTTGAACATCCAGGACTCAAAAGGGGGGCCTTGGTCAGAATGAAGTCGCAACGGTGGCCCAAATAACAAGAATAAATGATATAAAGGCCTGGCAACATCTGCCCAAGTATGCTCCTTAAGCGGAACAACGTGCGCCCATTTCGTGAAATAATCTTGTAATACCAAAAGAGTTGAGATCCCATCAGCATTCTTGGGTACCGTAAGTAAGTCTACAGCGACCGTTTCCCAAGGCCTACCAATAGGTACCGGCATCAAAGGGGCTGGCGGCGGTCTAGACTTCTTGCTGTTGAGGCAACCATCACAGGAAGACACATACTTCTCAATATCTTCCGCCATGCACGGCCAATACGCCAAGGTCTGAACCTTTTCCAACAACCGGGGAGCACCGACATGCCCAACATCATCATGAAACCTCTGAATCATAGTATACCGCAGGCTTGTCGGCACCACCAGAACCCAAATAGGACCAGAATACGCAGAAGGCCTTACTTCACGCACAAGTAGACCATCACACACATCAAGAGTTTTCCATACCCTCTTGTAAGAAATGAAGTCAGGACCCTTAAGCTCAGTACGGCTCAGCGGAGAAGCATCTTGAACTCGAGAAGCAACTTGAGATAAGATATCATCATTCTTCTGAGCTTCCAGAAGATCGGCAAAGGAAAATGCCGGAGTCAAGACCACTGCATGCGCTCCAGGAACGTGAGGATGACTTCGCTCTACAAGGCCTGAAGCACTCGCTTGTGCTTGAGTCTCCAACGTATCACCAGTCATACTTGGATCCAACCGGACTCGAGATAAGGCGTCCGCGACAGCGTTCTTAGAAGCAGGTACATAAACCACAGTGAACTTGTACTGTTGAAGAGCTAATAACCATCTTTGCAGCTTCTGGGAAGTTGCCTTCTCTAGCCACTGCAAAGGCCTATGATCTGTATAACAAGTAACGTCCAGATCATAACCATAATGAAGATGTCTGAAGCGCTCGAGACATTTCATCAACGCATAGGCTTCTTTCTCATAAACAGCCCAATTCAGTTGTGAACCCGAAAAGGTCTGACTATAGAAAGCTAAAGGCCTACCGTCTTGCTGTAGAACGCCTCCCATGGCATAATCAGAAGCATCTGACGCTATCTGAAAAGGCCTAGAGAAGTCAGGGTAATCCAGCGAGGGTAAACCAACCAAGGCTTGCTTAAGATCAACAAAGGCCTGATCATGAATATCATACCAGCTGTCGTTGGTGAAAACCTCGTCCTTAACAGAAGCCTTGAGCAACTCTTGAAGACACCGGGCACGATCAGAATAGTGCGGAATGAAATGTCGATAATAACCAGCAAGGCCTAAGAAACTTCTAAGCTCAGTGGAAGTTCTTGGAACGGGCCAACGGACAATACTATCGACCTTAGTTGGGTCAGGAGACATTCCATCAGCACCATAAACATGGCCTAAATACACCACTTTCCTAAGCCCTAGCGAACATTTTTCGCCAGACAAAGTCAAGCCAGCGTCTAATAAGGCCTTAAACACCAACCGAAGATGTTCCACATGCTCCTCAGGAGTACGAGAGAACACGAGAATATCATCCAAATAAACACGTACAAAGTCAAACTCGCCGACTACATAGTCCATCAACCGCTGGAAACTTGCAGGGGCTGATGACAAACCAAAAGGCATTCGGTTCCACTCATAAAGAGGAAAACCGGGGCCAGGACAAAAGGCAGTCTTATGTCGATCAGAAGGCCTAACCTTAAGTTGCCAATAACCACTTCGTAAATCCAGGGTAGAGAAGATAGTAGCACCAGCCAGATGTTCTTGTACATCATCAGGACGTGGGACAGGATAAGCGTCAACCTTAGAAACCTTATTCAAGGCCCGATAGTCGATACATATCCTGACCTTACCATTCTTCTTAGCCGCAAACACACAAGGGAACTTGTAAGCCGACGTAGAACGCTTGATAACACCCAACTCTTCCATCTCCTTCAGTTGCTCTTGCACCTCTGCACGCCATTTGTGCGGTAAAGGCCTAACTCGTTGTACTATAGGTGCAGAGTCCGTGAGAGGGATAGAGTGTTCCATCGACTCGCAAAGGCCTGGACGGTTCTTGAAGAGGTCACCGAATTCCACACATAGCTTAGTTAAATCCTTGTAAGCTGGAGAATCCTTGGGAACTTCGGGGAGCGTCTTGCCAACATCCGTAAAGTCGGGGATGGCGAACTGCAAGGCCTGAGCAAGATCATCATCAAGCAAGCTGTCAGGTTCCACACCAGGACCGGGCCATTCTTCCGGCGCAGAAGCAACCTGCTGGTCGTCGGAGGACTCGGACCGAAAGCATAGAGGGGTAGCCTCCAAGGGACTAACCTTAGAGGTATCCTTGACAGCCGCAAATACAAGTTTCCCATGCGTAGCGTCAAAGTTAGTAGTCTGGATGATAGGGACCGAACATTCCCAATCTTCATCATGTCGATGTTGAACATAGGTATCTTTGGGACTACCTTGGGCTTCTTGATGGTTCACAGAGGAGGTCGACAGCAACGTATCCTTTCCTTGAGAAGGCCTAACATCATCATCAGGACCAACCGTAGTCAACCTCGTCGAATCATGAAGCGTAGCGCCCAACATAGTAGTCTTCTTCAATAAGGGGTGTATACGAGGAGCTTCACGGGTAGAAGGGAAACCAAATAATCGAAGAGGAAGGCCTTCACTATACCCAGGCTCCATACCAAAATGGGTCAGAAAATCATGGCCCAAAATAATCTCATGAGCTAGACGCTCAACAACTAAAAATACCATTTTAAAAGACTCACAGTGATTGTGACGATCACAGTCCACCGACGGAGAATCCCACAAACACACCGTAAGTTGACTCACTCCAAATACAGGAAGAGGAGTCTCATCTATAGTTACAAGGCCTGTCACATTAGTAGGGTCTATGCGAGCATCACCGGGCAAGCATCTACGGTCCACCAAGCTGTAACAGCTACCACTATCTACAAAGGCCTTAGCCAGAATACCACACTGGGCTTCGGTCATAAGCTCGGCGTGTAAAAATATACCAACATCATTACCAAAAGTCCGAAGACTCACCACAGGGGTCGGCGACTGGGGACCCCGTAACAGTCGCCCAGCTAGTTTCCCGACACGGAAGGCCTAGAGGAATCCCCAGGAGACTTCTTAGCCAAGGACTTAGGGCAATTACGAGCGATATGATCAGAACCGCCACAAAGATAACAACCACTATCGAACTGTTTAAGAGGACAGTCCTTAGTCATATGGGAGCCCAAGCAAATACCACACTTTCGTTGAAAAGAGCGGCCTTTACTACCATTGCCTCGTTGCTGCAAGGCCTGGACCTGCTGCTGAAGCTTCTCGAGCTGGCCGGACTCTGACAAAGGCCTAGACACAGCGGCTAACACCTTCTGCAGTTTGGAGTCCAACCTCTTTTCTAACTGCTGGAGAGTGGAAGTAGCCACACCAGCTTCAGGAGAATAATCACTAACAATATTAACCATATCCTCCACCTTAGAAGGCCTTTGACGACGAAGCTCGGCCTTAGCAGCACCAGGGACCATAGAAATAAGCTTATCCAAAATCATCTCGTCCATAGAGGCCTGAGATAGTTGACGATCCGAGGGCAGCTTCGAATTATACTCCGATAAAATACGCTTGGCACGAGCCAAAAATACCGCCAGGTTGGTCTCGCCATTCCAAGTAAGCTGCTGGAACCTCTCAAGAGTGGCGTCTGTAGGGCACCGAGCTAGGACATTCAGCATGATCTTGCAATCTTGAGCGAAATCAGTCTTAGTGGCGTAGGCATCCCACGATTCATAATAGTCATCCGCCAGGTAAGTACCAAGACGTTCAGCTTTGGTACGAGAATCCCAGCCCGCCGAATTGGCGGTATTCTCGTACCGCCGGAGCCAAGAGCTCAAATCAGTAGACCCAGTATACCTTTCCGGCATCTGAATAGAAACCCGGACATCTTCTCGACGGACAGAAGGCCTAACTTGATTAGAACTCTCGGCACCAGAACTGGTCTTAATCCCAGCAGAAATATAGTCCAGCAAGGAATTAAAGGCCTCAGCATTGGTAACTGCCTGGTTAATAGCCAACTCCCGGGCAGTACCTTCCAAACCAGCCTCACTCGCGGCAATACCCGCCTGTTGTCGAACAACATCCAGATCTTGCTTCTGAGGTGAGGGTACCGATGACGTAGGAGTAGAATATCCACTTTCAGCAGGCATTGTAGTCGTTGATGTTCACAATAATACGCTTAACCGAACAAGGAGCTGCTACCAAATATGTGGTCGGTATTGATGTACTCAACCACAAGAATATAAATAAGCCTTATAGTAAGGAAGTAGGTGTGTGAACCAACTCACGCGCCAACTGAATAACTCAACCACTCCAAGATACCACCAGATAAGGCCTTAGTCAGTAGTAGTAATACCAACAAAAGGACTTAATGGGAATCAACCGTTATGAATCTATTCAATAGTCTAATACATATTATAGCGTACTAAGCTTACGCAGCTTAGCCAAAAGATCTGCCGAAATAGTCACAATGATGAAGGCCTAAATGGGACAAGCTGACAAAAGAACCATGCATCACGGAAGGCGGAGCGAAGCGTCGTCCCATGACTTCCGCTTACAAAGGCTGTTTTCTCAAATTTGCACAAACGCGCATCGCTCCGCTAGCCAAGTTGCAGTTTGTCACTTTTAACGCTAATAGAGTTCATCGTTCTGTTGCATCATCATGAACCCTGAATAGTAAGTTGAGGGGAGGAGAGTATCTTTTCGCCCGTAAAAGCCGCGGGTCTACCAAAAGATTCCTCGGCTTCCGTGATGGGAAGGGGAAATTTGGTCGCGTTTGTTGCAAGGAATAGTAACGAGAATTGAACAGTTTATGAGCTACCATCAACCTTTATTCGATAATAAGATATGTACAAGACTTCGCCAACGGTGGCTTGACCGGCAGTTTGTCACTTTCGCGCAAGGGTGCAACTGGGAATGAGTATCTTAGGTTGAGCGTGTCTTCGGGCGAGATCGAATTTCGTGTGAATGATTCTCTCGTCCTCTGTCAGCGACTACTTATTCAAGCTGCTGTTGATCGGCGATTCTGGTGTCGGAAAGTCGTGTTTGCTGCTGAGGTTTGCTGTAAGGATATTTCAGAGGGGAGCTGGAGCCCAGCGATGATGGTTGCATGATCTCAGGACGACACTTACACCGAATCTTACATCTCGACCATCGGAGTTGATTTCAAGATCCGCACCATTGAACTGGATGGAAAGATTATCAAATTGCAAATTGTAATTTCGCGGCTGCTGTGGAACCTTCTGACGGCACTTTTCTTTTCAGTGGGACACGGCTGGCCAGGAGCGATTCAGGACCATCACTTCTAGCTACTATAGGGGAGCCCACGGCATCATCATAGTGTAATATTAACATTGCGATGTTGGTAGTATCTTGTGACGGTTTCACTTGTGCAGGTATGATGTAACGGATCGTGAGAGCTTTAACAATGTTAAGCACTGGGTGCAAGAAATTGACAAGTATGCGACGGAAAATGTCAGCAAGCTGCTGGTCGGGAATAAGACTGATCTCACATCGAAGAAGGTGAGGGGGCGTGTATTATTCTTCTAGTGGTGATAGTGCCTGTAGCAGTTATATTCTCTGTGAGAGTAGTAGTAGTCGTGTAGCGGCCGTAGTTGTGTTTTACTGATAGCATTGATCGCAGTGGTCAAATTTCTGCCGTAGTATATCTTTGTGTTCGCCTTTCAACCGGTTCTTGCCACTTTCGTCTCAACGGTAGTGACGCGCTCTTCATTTTGCATTTGCTTAGGTTGTCACTTACGACGAAGGAAAGGAGTTAGCAGACCAGCTCGGAATTCCCTTCCTCGAGACTTCTGCAAAGAACTCGCACAACGTGGAGCAGGTAATGGCTCGAGTAACTCGTGGGAAGTGGCGAGCCTTAATTCTTGCAGGCCTTCATCGAAATGTCCAGGGAAATCAAGGCGCGTGTTAAGACTGCGCCTCAGCCAAGCCGATCAGGTGCTGGTGGCCCGGCACGTCTCAGGTAAAGAGGTTTTGATCGTTGAGATCGAAAGTCATCATGCTTTTGTTGTGATAGGCCTGGCCAACCTGCCCATAGTAACCAGTCGGGCTGCTGCAGTGGTTAACGGGGAGCCGTTGTGACAGCAGCTCGGCAGCCTGCTGCATCATCATCTTAATTCGTCCGATCATCCTCTGCTGTCTGTTGCTAACCTCATCGTCGGTATTTCGAGGTGCCGAATTTTTTGGTGATGATGAGGATTGCTCGGGCTGATGCTGCTCTCCACTACTTGCTTTTGAAGATATTAAAATTGCGGCTGCTGCTGTGGATGGCTTGGTAATCATTGGTAGTCTTAGTGGTTAGTTTTATCATCCCGTACGCCTGGGCCACCCATATACCTTTATGTGCTGTGTACTGTTGAGTTTCATAGTCACAAATGGCTCACAGAAAGTTGGAACTTTTCTCAGTGTTTGACGGGTATGTTCCGTCGAGGGGGTGCGCGACTCAACCCACTTGGGCGGGATTGGCGGTATAAACTGTTCCCGCGTAAAGGTGGACAGGGACGGTGGATATACATGGTTGAAAACGTAGTGCATGGGAAATTCTGGCAAAGTCCCACGGCTGCTCGCGATTATTTCCTCCGTTTACTACCTTCCTATATTATAGAATGCATGAATTCGGACTCGTGTATACTCATAGTGTCATACCTATGCGCATACGGCGCCGAAACTTCTCTTGGGATCTTTGGCGTTCTTGAAGTTCTTCGACTCTCCACGGAAGGACTGCCTTTGTCCTCCCGTGCGTTCTAGACTGCGCAGTGCAACGTTTGAGACTGTGCAGACGAACTCTAATGCAGAGAAACAGGAACTGGTGGCAACAGCTCGCCACCAGTTGAGGAAAGCGAGGTTTGATAGGACAGCAATGTTCATGTCGGAGGACATTATCGCCAGTCATCCAATCATTAGAGTTCGACGATGCAATGATTCTACGTCAAAGTTGGAAATTCGAAGGGCGAAGTGGATCCGACTAGGATACGACGTGGGGCTCGTATCTGTGAAGAGTATTGCCTGTATATCTTATGTGCATGTTTATGGAACCCACCAAATTTTCGACCTTGAGGGAAGTCTTCATTAAGTGCTCTGCATTCTCAAAGACTTCGATAAGCTTCAGTGAAGCACGCTGAGGTGTATGAGTTTTACAGAATGATATTCTTACTTCGTGCGCCCATGCAACAGCATGCCTATTTCATTCTTGTTGTTATTCTAGATACCCGTTGTTGACGAAGAGACATGTGAAGCTCCATGGATGGTATCACAACGACCCCTGGGGGAAACTCAACTCTTTCGCGTACTTCGCATCTTCTAAACGAACGATCAGGCGCTCGACTATACAGTAAGAGGCGTTGGGAGGGTCCCGGGTCCGATGACGTATCGTTAGGTTCCTGCTGAAGAATCGAGAACTGTCGAGGTTCTGTGAGTTGATAATGATGTGTGACCCGTCTGTTGTGCATGAGCTCAACCTCACGGGGCCGTAAGCGGTGTTTGTCGAGGCTGCCACCGTGGCAGTGCCACGGCGCTGTCTCAGAGAGATGAAGCTAGCTCCACTTTTCCCCTGGACCTGCGCACTAGAGTGCTTTCAGCCTGAAAGTTTCAGGTACTCGTTGTTTGTCCCGCACAACAATGCATTCGATCGTGTCAAAGGAGGGTAGTGGAGCAGTTTTCTAGGATGAAAATTGAGTGCTAGGTGCAGGTACGAGCACGTGAAGGCTACTATAGAGGCTAACCCGGACAAGGGAAGGGACTTCATCCGGAATCACTCGATACGAGGCAATATTATACTGTAGCGAGCCCATTGAGGTACCGACGTTCCCGGTACTCTCTGTGTAGGAATCGTATGATAAAACGACCTGAAAACAGACCGATGTTCACGCTGAGCCAAACGCCGATCAGAGTGGAACGGACGAAACGGGCAGCGGAGTGCAGTGAGCGTTCGAAGGGCATTGGCTGCAACGTTGTGGACGGTACTTCAGGTCCAGCTGAATATCATCTGTTGTCGGTGCATAAGGATGGCTCTGCAGCGGACACGCTACCTTGTCGGATGCTGCGGTAACCATGGGCGACAAAGACGCGGCTTAGTGCTCGTGCGTTGTAGGTGGGATATAAGGTGCTGTAATGGGCTGTTGCATGTTATAGATGGTCCATTGTTCGTGTTTGAGGGGTGAAGACTGTCGCTCCAGATTGATAGTTGTTTCTGGTGAGTATCTGTTGTGTTGCAGACATGATGGGTGATAGTGCTTCTGCTTGTACGCTACGTCCGTATTAGTGTAGGACGGAACTAAAGTGGGTTGAGCGATCCCTGCCGGGGTCACCATTCGGACTCTGATCGTCAGAGGGTCTTCAGCTAATAGTTGAGATCTTGCTGCTCGGGATCAAGTTGAGAACTTGAGCAAGTCGGCCAGGCAGCGCGGCACGCACTGTGAGTTCTGTACGCACTGTAGCGCTCAGTGAGTGCTACCAGCTCGCTCGGGTCATCTACTGAGAACTCGGAGGCAGCTCTCTTTGTCTGTTCCCTCTTCAACAGCATCCTCGTTGACCTGTGAATATCTTCACAGGAGTCTGAGTCAATCCTTGATAGCTGCTGATTCTGAGGATCCTTTACTATTGGCCGCCTGTAGATGAGTAGTTGGTTTGCCGTTTGTGGCTCTTTGTCCTGCTCCCGTCGGGTCCACAGTGCAACGGTCAAATTAGTTTCATCTGACAGCGTGTCCGAGTGGTTAAGGAGGTGGACTAGAAATCCACTGGGCTCTGCCCGCGCAGGTTCGAATCCTGCCGCTGTCGAAATATTTCCTTAGCGCATTTTGTGGTGCAAAGCGTATCTTTCACTGTGCGCGATTGGATTTATACCCAATTGCGCAGTGAGTAACACTCCCCATTCGTCCAGTGGGTTTTCATGTCGTGTCCACGTTAGAGCGGCGTTTCCTGAGCGCCAGCGTTAGCGCTCTGCTCTCCTGCAAGGGGGCTTTATCTTCACCTCGTCCGTTTGTGCAATTTTGGTGTATACAGAATACCGCTGCCTATGGGTTCATGTCGTCCACGGCTTCCTGCTGACAGATGAAAAGCCTGCAACTGGGAATTTGGGAATCCGGTTGGACAAGTAGTATTGGGGGCCGGGAGTGAAAAGAGACATTCTTCTACTTCTCGTGGCAACAGTGGGGTCAGAAGTCATCTACTGGCAAGATATTGATGGCATTGGCGGATAGTAGTATATATTAGCTGGAGGCCAGACATAGGTCCCATGGCGGACCAGCTAAGCTGGTCCGTGGCAAAGGGACCGGCTTGCCCATCGCTGAAGTAAATCGTCGTCTGAACCTCCAGGAATTGAGTTCCTCCGTCGATTGATGCAGCTGCTTCGTCCTTCTCGCGAGGTCCGCTTGAGCGCTCGTACTCCAGACAGCCAAGGGATATTTCATTATCGCGTGTACATGTGCCAGTTCATTCCATCGTTGGTGGCCCATACGCCAATGCCGTTCAACTATGACTTTTAAGCATGCTCCGCAAACGTAGCCCGTCGGTGAATTGCGTTGCGCTCTTGAGTTGTTTTGACTGCTGCGACCTGGGCGATCTTCCGTACTGTACATTATCAGTCTAATGCCCACGCGCGGCTCATGTAGGAACAGAATCTTCCGAGTGCGGTAAGCCTCATTTGAAACGGCCGCAACGCGCATCTTTGTTCTCGCTCGCCCGTCAGCCGTCGTCAGTTTACTCTTAAGTCTTTTGGTTTGAGCGACTATTTTTCCACCCGCGTAGCCGAGAACCTGATGTAACATTCAGAGATTGTTTTCTCTCTTGATTTGAATGCCGTTCTTTGGAGGAGGTTCGAGACTCGGTGTGTTCTCGTCGGTGCTAGGCAAGCATACGACGTATCGATCCGAGCGTACCAAATTTGTAAGCCCTTCTCCTTGTACGGCTTTACCTTATGTTCTTCGGTTCAGGATGCTACGGGAGATTTCTCGTTCACCGAGTGCCGTTTGCTCAACAAAAGAGGTCTACTCGTGCAAATTAAAGTTGATGTTTTTGCCAAGGAGTTGATCCTGGCCGCTGGGCAGCATCTAGTATATGTTCCTCTATTCGATGTTGTTGGAGCGGAGGCGGTTGAAGAAGAAGACGTGAAGGGCGACAGCTATCGGTTGGATGTCTGGTTCTGCCCTCAACAGTATCTCAAACCGTCGGTTCGGGTTCTGAAACGGATGCGATGTAGGTCGACGGCTTCGTAAACTTGTTGCTTATGCGCCGTTTTCAGTGGCATTCAACAGCGAGGAGGATCGTAGCGAGTGGTATGAGGCTTTGAGGGCGAGGCAACCGGCCGGGGAGGTTCTAGTTTTTGTGAATCCTTACGGTGGGAAAAGGATCGCCAGAGAGCTTTTCCACAAGAACTTGAAGCCGATGTTTGCCATAGCGGATGTCGAGTAAGTTGGCGACTACTTTGCTGCTTCGCATTCAATATGGTCAGTTATGATAAGATCGAAACGACCCACCGAATGCACATCCAGGAGGAGTGTGAAAGTTTGAACGTTGATCGCTACAGGATGGTGGTAGCCATTGGCGGCGATGGCACTGTGGGTAGGTTGGTATATCAGGGTTATCGCTCGGTGTGATGCTCCTGCTTTTTCGTCAGATGAAGCGATCAATGGCCTGTCACGAAATCCTGACCCTCGCGCTCGATTCGTCCCAGTGGGTCAGCTACCCGGTGGCACCGCCAATGCTCTGGCTGAAGTTCGCGGTGTTGACAATCCTGTGACGGCTTCCTTTTACGCCGCGAAGGGTTCGTATCGTCCATTGGATGTGATGAAGGTCGCTAATGAGACTGGCAGCATCGATCTTATTGCGACCTGCATGGGTAAGCTGCATTTTTTCTGAGAGTGACCCGATCTTCCCCTCACTTGTCAGTGTCTCTCGGCTTCATTTCGTTTGTGAACATGAAAGCTAGCGGCTGGCGGAACCTCCTTGGGACAGCCAGGTGAGATGCCCTGCTGCGTTCGCTGGTCTAATGATTTTCGGCAGGTATGGTGTGTGCGGTGCTCGCAGTGTTATCTGTGCTAAGGTGACGGATTATGAGGCTGATCTGAAAGTCGTCCATAATCAGTAAACTCAGTAGGCGACGACGACTAGGTGTATTTATTCCTTTGCGGACTTTAGGGATGAGGTCAGCACGCCATCTCACACCCAGGAGGGTGCCAGCCGCGATTCGAGCCCATTAGGAGATACTAGGAGGAGTGGCGATAGCAATACCACATCTGGTGAAGTCAGCACAGCCGACGACCTGAATGATGGTTACGCGGGGAGCTCGGGTTCAACCGGCGTAACTAAGACTCGGAGCGATAAAGGAAGCTACGATATCGTTAGCCCAGAGCTCTTCAGGGACGTCCACAACAAGCACATCGTAAACCACGGGCTGGCATATAGAGTCGTATCACACCGTTCCTTTGTTCAGTACCCTCCGCCGAAGAACTTCGCGCCGTGCTCTATAGGGGAGGACGGAATTCAATTGAATAGGAGCCCGAGCATGTTCTTCACTACCAATCGCAACAAAGTAGGGCTTAGGCTGTTTCCGACTTATTCGGAATTTCCTCTTTGTCAGGTTCAACTGTTACACTATTTCTCTCTGATTGGTTTGCATAAGTCAGCCACGGCTTTGAAGGACGCTTCGGGACATCATCCGACTTTCGACATTGAGTGAGTATATCGTTTTCTCGTTGGTTTCGGCTGATCTCTTCGCGTCAGGCACGGTGTTCAGCGTGTGGAGCTGAAGCCTAAGGGAAAGATCGCTGACAAGCACAAGATCGCTTATAGCATTGTAGGCTCCCTTCCGGCATTGTCAGTTTCCTATTCGATAGTCGTTTCAGGACGGAGAATGCTACTGGTCTGATTCCACTGTAGCGGTGACGTACCTCCCTAATTTCTGCTACATGGTTGGTCATCCTGTTCCCGTGGACAGCGAGGGCGAAGGATCTTTGAGGAGGGCTTCTTATCTCCAGGCAATAGGAGAGGGGTTGCGGAGGGATGCTTTTTCTGGGTCGTAAATGGTGTCTTGGTCTGGAAACCCCACCAATGGTCAGAGGGTGCTATTCCCCTCGGTGGGCGTAATTAAATTAGTGGTCCACCGTGATGAGCCCGTGTGCCCGTCATTGGTGACCCCTTCGTGCAATGGTTAGCACTGGATTAGAATGCACGTATTATGATTACCGTCGTTGTCTTGGAATCTCTAGTTGGAATTAATCGATATTCTTGCGATGTACAATTGGGGTGTAGAGTCTAGTAGAATAAGACTAGGTGGTTCCAAATGTTACATGAAATCGTGGTTGCAGATGGCACGCACGAATCTGAATTGACTCAAATCATTGCGCAGGGGTATCTGAGAAAAACACACCTCGGTATATTCGACTATTCTACTGACCTAGTGTGCTTGGGGTTCTATTATGTATGAGTATCGCATCTGACGCTTCTTTAAACAGGAGAGTTATGGTATTAAAGTTTTGATATATATGCTAGTTCGCCTCGTTTGCACACGGTTGAGTCTCATTAAAATTTTAGAGCTCGGTTGAGGGTCGCTGACGAGACTCTCCGGTCTCGAAACTTTTGCACTCCTCGCACTTTGATGGATATCTTTGTCTCGCTCTGTGACGCACGAGACGCTTGTCACTGGTTGTGTAGTAGAACCGATGAGGTACTGGGGTAAGATAGCTCGTGGTTGTTGGCACCGGAGGCTGTCTTTTCGTTTAGGTACCTTGTGCATCTGATGGGCCGCTGCTGATCACGAGCCGTATTTGACGAAGACTCTGCAAGAAACTGAGTTAGGCCGTCACAGTGGTCAACCTGGTAGACTCTACCATCGTGTACTGATTGTTTCATTACTACCATCGTTTATATATTTGGGGTCCATCACGTTGCTTTTGCTCTAGCGCGTGATGTCCAATTTTGTATTTCATGGCTATTGCAGCAAGCAGCGAATCTGTAATATGCTGACTTGCGAATTATTAGAAGCTCCTCGGCCGAGCAATCTCTCACGACTGGCCATTTCTGCCTGCGGCAACGTGGGTAGATGTACCGCAGCAGTCGCGCAATGCGTTTTACAGATTATCAGTAGTGTTATGTCCAAGTTCTGTATAGTGATATCAACTCGTATCTATATACCGTCTTGACTCGCCTTGCGACATGCAGCAATTCTGAATTGTGTCGAATGTGTCGAGGCGATTTTTACTCTCCTTGCAGAGGGTTGTAGAATGTGGAAGGCCCACGTCAATGGAAGATCTATCACCGACTGCGGTTTTGTTATTATTATACTACAGTTACGTCTTCTAGGCTGAGTGTATCAATAGTAGTGAGCTCTGACATGAACATGAGTTGCGTTCGGCGCTGGGCTGAGGAGATATTGGAGGATTTATGGATGTTGCTCGGGTCGTGGAGCACTAGTGTTCGTATCAGGTGGTTGTAGTGACCGCGTCAGTTATAATGTGGGTAGTGCATTTCAATTTCGCGATCAATCAGGTTAAGCTTCAAGTTGCGGAGCGATAGGAATACCGGAGGCGAATTTCGTGGCGGTCAATTTCGAATGGTGGCGTTTGCGACTTGCAGTTTGTCAACTGCTGTTTTGTATGGGCGGCAAGAAGGGTCTGCGCCACACTCTGGCAGACTTTCGCCCGGGTCCCGCCGGACTAGGAGAGCCCGAGAGGCTGGATATCTGGGCGGATCGTCCTAGCTCGGCACACACAGGTAGTCAGTGAGACTTGCCTGCATTGTCTCAAGCTGAATTTCGCTCTCGTTCAGAAAACCCGATAGTGAGAGCAAGGCCGGGAGGTCTACTTGCTTTCGACAGGAAGGATCTGCATATTAATAGTAAGACGGGTTATAGTCGGACGTTTCGAAAATCAGTCTTAGTCGTGGTAACTTCGTCCGGCAGTAGGCGGCTTCGTTCGTTACGGCTGCGATAGAACAAGTGAATGTTTTCAACCTTTGCATACAGGCAGTCCTGCACTCCGAGGTCTCGGTGGGGTTGCTCATGGTGCAGACCCTCTGAGCTCCTTCCATACCCCGCCGTTTTACACGAGTGACATGAGGCAACGGGAGCCGAAGTAAGTCGCCTTCGCTTGCCTTGATGAAACGACGTCGGTTATCACATCGTTGGTGCAGTGGTCTGACGAAAGTCGAGAGAAGAAGGTTACTTCGGTGGGAGTCCTGTGCAGCGGACTCGCTCCCAGCTTTCAACCGGCGTAGAGGGCATCGTCAAGGATCACTTTCAGCTGCGCTGAGGGGTACTTGCCTCCCCCGTTCGTGTTCGGCCCCAAGTGTTACGGCTCAGGTGGTCCGCTCGCTGTTAACGCAATAGCAGGATACTTCGGTCACATCCCGAGAAAATACGTTGAGAACGTCTATGGGCTGCCATTTATGAGAGCTAAGGCAGTGTCATCCTCTTTGGGAAGGACAACACAAGACGCGAGAGCGGTAATATGCTAGGAAAACTCCCGTTCTGATATGGACTTTCTAGACTGCGAAGTGGAACATCGAGGTTGGCGGTGCGTCGAAGTCCAAGAGGATGGCGAGACACATCGAGGTACGGCCTCATGCCTCAGTGGTTGCCAGCCCGCCTGTATGCGTGAGTTCCTTGTAAGGTGGCCGATAGAGCCAGACGAAGAGCCATGCGGAACCGGGAGCACCGTAATTCGTCGACCGTGGAAACTTGGTGTGCTAACATGGAGAATCCCACGAAGTTGCATAATGCCGTGAGAGCTCTCGGCGTCTACTCTGCATCGTTAGGGAGGGAATATCGATTGTGAGGCCGACAATAGGAATTACTGATCGTTGCTTCTCCCATTCAGTGGCGAGATTACGGTATTGTCGGGTACAAAGGGTTCAAGCCTTCCTGGAAAATGGATAAGGACTTCCATTTGAAGTAGCATAGCAGCAACATGTTGTATCGCAAATACGACGGGCTTCTCAGGAAGAGAGAACTGGGTAAACCGAACCCACCATATCTGCCGAGGGCGTCTTACCACACCATTCTTGTAAGCATTGATGAATCTTTGTGCGTCCGTATACCGGTGCAGGTGCAACCTAATTGAGATTCGATGCGAACAGAGCGCTCTTTTACTGCATGGCTTCGCCTCCTTTAGAAGCAACATCCTTTTGAGAGTTATCCACGATGAGATGTTGCGTTGATGAAGTCCAAAAAACGACAGTTTGAACGCCACTCTCTCTCTGGGAGTTTTGTGAATCTCCAACAGGCGTACGAACTACGTCAAATGTTTTCGTTTGAGGCGTTGTGGTTGAATTAATCGGGAGCATTTTCCCACGCTCCCCTTACGAACAAACATACACCGTTGTTACTCGAAGGTGGGGCTCACAGTAGGGTGAAACCACGCGGTTCTCGGTTCTTTCTGTGATGCTGAAATGACTCGCAACAAAAACTCCTCGAGAAAGGATACGGTCGACCGCAGGGCCTCCACTTCCAGCAGTTTGCTTAGTTGTGTAACGCTGTGTCCGAAAACAAGTAGGGCGCGGATAGCTATTCGAGCAAAACCGGGAGCAAAGGTGAGCGCGAAGAGAGCGAATATTGCTCAGAAATAGACGCCCCGCTGGCAGCGCGGAATGCCGAGCCAGCACAGCATGGCGTCTTTCGTTCTTCTGACTTTCAGGTGTCCTGTCTAGCTGCGATAGACGAAGAAGGGGCTCTTAATGTACAGCTCAACGCTCCTGCCAGGGACGGCGAAGCTAATGAGGAGCTGATAGCATTTCTTTCCAAGGAGGTGCTTGCCGTGAAGAAGAAGGATGTTGCTCTGATCCAGGTAAGCTTTGCCTCTCGACTCGGTCGATGTAAGTTGGAATTTTTACACCCCCGATGAGGTGGGATGGGGGGTACTATTACAGTCAAGATGGCATCACAATCACTATCACTCGCCTCTCTCCGAATACGCCTCCGTCTCACGTGACTCTTCCGGTAGGGTTCCAAGAGCCGCGAGAAGGTAGTCGAGATATGTGATGCACTCACCGCCGAAGACGTCTCCAGGCTCCTTAAGAATGCTCTGCAATCTTGACTTCTTCTCTCTCTCGGTGTTCGCCAGTATCACGGCTGGATCCGGAGCCGTCGTGTTGGAATAGCGCAAGGCTAGATTTGTCAATATTCTGGGAAAGCACTGGAACAGGTAGCCCACGGACTACCTCAACCAGGCCTTAAAGCTGGAATGTGAAGGCTCTGGGATTCCGGACCCACCCAGTGGCCCAGAACCAGGCATGTTTTGCCATATTCAAAAGGTCAGAAGCTCAGTGGTCCAGCGGGTCTCCGGGTTGAAGCACTCGGCAATAGGAACTCAACTCATCAGTGATGGGCTATGGCTATCCAAATTGTCACTAATGACCCTACGCAGTTTCATCAATGACCGTAAGCAGCGTCACCAGTCACCATGAACAGAGTCACCAGTCACCATGAACAGAGTCACCAGTCACCATGAACAGAGTCACCAGTCACCATGAGCAGAGTCACCAGTCACCACGAACAGAGTCACCAGTCACCATGAACAGAGTCACCAGTCACCATGAGCAGTGTCACCAGTCACCATGAACAGAGTCACCAGTCACCATGACGATGGGCATGGGAAGAGACCTCGTCGTCTCGAATCGATCTCAACGATGGGGAACCCTTTTTCACCAGAAGAAGATACGCTGACACAGTATCACGCGGCCGGATCACATTTAGAATTCCCTGCATTGGAGGCGGATATCTTGTAATGAAGACGATTGGCGGGGACTGCCTGCTATGATAGCAGGCTATTCCGAGATCGGGCGAATTCGAGAGTGAAGGAGTCGATGCACTAGGATTAGGGCCAACGGGTCGACTACATCATCCTCGTTTATGATGTTTAGTAAATATACATATTGTTGTTAATATTAGGGCAAGATCAGAAGACTGGGCAATTCACCCTTTGCGGGTAGTCCTCTCGGATAGTCCTTGGACAGTCTCGAGCCCCACAAAGACCTCGCGTGGCTCACCGGCCATCCGTAGGAGGACGCGTCACCGCCTCAGAGGGTTCGGATTTCCTTGGCGACTGCCAACTCAGCAACTTTCTCTCACTTCAAAACATCCCAACACCAATTACAGCTCTATGAGGTCAGTATGAACAGCGTTTTTTGTCAATGACGGTCACACAAGAGAAATACAGGAAAAATCGTGAGCTCCTTGAATTCGAATCGCACACCTCGAAGTCCGCCTCAGTCTCCAGTCCGGTACAATATATGTACTTGGATAACTCAGTCCAAACTGAGGTTAAAGGTGATTCCCGGACTACCGCTCGAATCATAGTCAGAGGACGTTGGAGGTGAAGCGCTCCGTTTCCTCGTCTTTGGTCCGGAACCTTCGTTGTTCCTATCAGTGGAAGACGCCGGAGATGAAGACCTTCGTTTCCTCATCTTCAATTTAAAGACTTCTTCACTATCCGTACTTGTGGAAGATGCCGAAGATGAGGGTTTACGTTCCCTCAACTCGGATTTAGCAACTCTCTTATCATTCGGCATGGTGGGAGAAGCCTTGGGCGAAGAGCTCCGTGTCCTCGGCTTCAATTGAGGCCTCGCGTCAGTGTCCCATTTCTCCAAAGTCGTCCTTCCAATGGGTGAATATCTGTGATTGTAGAAGTTATCGCCTTCTCCGTTGCGAAGCACCAATTTCGTCTGATTCACATCAGACAATTGAGCGAAGACAAAAAGGCTGTGAACCGGCATAATCATCAGGATCTTGCTCTTGAAGCCATAGACAGATGCCGCCACAGGTACATCATCCTCTAACTGGATTTCGAGAGCGCGGTTCGCGTCGATCGCACCGAAGTAATGTCCGGTGAGATGTAGATCTGCACGAGGTTGAAAGAGATCAAACGCGTTGTCTTCACATATACTGTTGAGATCATGGAGAACACTATCATTGTCGCTGGTCTCTGATGGACCCACAATCTCCGAGAAGCACGGCAGGTTTTTGGCGTCGCTGTTGACGGTCACCGTATAAGTCTTTTGTTTGTTGTCCTCACAAACTTCGTAAACGGTGGCGAGGTCCACGGTATCCTTGGGTTTCTTCTCATACCCGATGAATGTTCGAGCCCAAGCTATGAAGGGGCCCACTTTCAGGCCGAATGCCTCCTTTTCAATACTCTGTCCACGGTCACGGGCAGTTGGCGACACATAGTACTCGATACCTCCGCGGCTTTTCCCGAACAACCATTCAACTCCTTGCAAACCTTCAACATAGCAGAGGGCAGCGCCCCCGAGGATGACTGGCTTCAAAAAGCTCATGGAAAGATAATTGCGATAACTGCAAGATGGCGGAAGACTTTTTTCGGGCATTAACCTGCATGGAAATCTAGGAACCTCAAACTATCGTAACGCTGCAGGAATGGAGGGATCGCCCGAATCTCGACGCCCGTTCACTGCTCTTGAGTTCCCGCGTGAACTCAGTTTCTACGATCAAGGATCGCGTATTGAATTCCGCAAGAGAATGTATAGGCGTGATAGAATACTCGCAAAAATTTTCTGAGTCCTCATTGCCTGGAACTCACGAGTCCACGACCCACGAAGAAATTCAATCCGCTCGAGCTTTCGTCACTCTTCGTCCCTCGTTGTCCCACCGTGTGCCACCGTGTGCCACCTATATTTCATATCGCGCGTTTTTACTCAAGTCGGGTATCGCGCGCTGTACCAAGGGCTATCGAAAAAGGCAGAAGACAACCATCAACTCAACTATTATGACGGGGCTGGCCCGCTCCGTGCTTTGACTTTTACGGAACGTGAAGATTTCTCAGTCGAGTTCACTTCTCAAGGATCTCCATTGTCTCATTGTCGCTACCATGCATGATCGCGAATTAGCTTGCTATGCGCTACAACTGTGGCAACTGTTCCGTGGCATTGTTTCGTTAGTCGTTTAATCGTAGAGCTCAAGGCTGGTGGGTGGCCTGTGGTCGAAGCTTCATGACGTTGTTTCTCTTCACCTTTCAGCTGCTCGAGAGAGAATGGTCGAGTCGAGAATGTGGTGACAATGTTGCTCAGCTGTTTTCCGAGGTTTGATGTCTTTGTCGAAGAGAGCCGATAAAAGCCCTGCCCTTCCTGGAGCGTCCAATTTCAAAGGGAGAAGCCCCGATCCTCTCTTCTCCTC
Organism: Perkinsus olseni; assembly: GCA_013115135.1. Classification (NCBI taxonomy): domain Eukaryota; phylum Perkinsozoa; order Perkinsida; family Perkinsidae; genus Perkinsus; species Perkinsus olseni. The sequence goes on along the minus strand of JABANP010000030.1, from coordinate 171,635 downwards.
GATCAAACATCACAGCAATTCTGCAAGCATGATGCAGTCGAGGATCAATCACGGGTGGTGTTTTTACTAGTCTTTTCGAAGACCCTCCGGCGGATATCCTGACAGTGGGTAGTCCCCACTCTGAGATTCTCCAGACAATACCGAGGCTCCTTCTCATGAGCTCCAATCTGTCTCCTTTAGGCTCCAAGCTGAGTCATCTGGGGTTCGTGGGCTCTTGCCCGAGGAACCCCCAGCTGAACGCGCCGAGTGAGTTCACGTTTGTTTTTCTCGTCGGCGGTTCGTGCCTCCACGAACAGCCCTTGCACCCGAATGCTGGGACGTGCCAACCACTCTCTACTAAACGTGCACTTCCAGGCTGCCTACCAAATTCGATATAGAACGTCTCAAGAAAGCGTTTGATGCCTGTGACTTGGATCTCTCCGGAGTCCTCACCAAGGTGAAATTCCGTGTCTCGTTTCTTTTGATTGGTGTTTTCTCCCAGGATAAGATTCGACACGTGCTCGCTCTTCTCGGGAAGGTTGTTGACGAGAGCATCCTCGACACCATGCTAGGTGATGACGCCTCCCCTTCACGCGGTGTCCTCCGCGTCATTTCTGTTTCCAGAAATGGCGGATTGCGATGGCGATGGGCAAGTGACGTGGGACGACTTCGCGACCTTATTCCGAAACCCGGCAAAGGCGCTCGAACGCGCTGACGCCAGGGATGATCGAGCTAGGCTAGAACTTCAAGATGCTCAGCGGCAACACCATAGAATACGGGAGCAACAGCGCGAGTGGATACTAGCTGTACACGAGGAGAAGATGCCGGACAAGGAACAGAATAAGCTCCTTGGTGATCCTCATATCTTCGCCACGACCGCTGTACTCGTGCGCACCGAGACGGACTAGATCGAACGCATTTCAGTATAAGATCAGCCTTGGATGCTCTCGAGGACCGATCCACCGTATGGTTCTTTCTCGGTTTGCTTCCAGGCCTATTCACCCAGCTGACTGGGTCGGCGACAATACAGCCAGGTGATTTGAAGCACATGTACAAGCTTTTCAAAGAAGTTGACACGGTGGGTTGACATCATGCCGTGGAATGCTGCGATTCGAGAGAGAGGATAACGATTCACTGAGCAAAACACTTTCTTGTCGATGCGCGCAAGCCTTTGAGCCGTCCATGAATTATGGGGGATTGCGCTACACAGCTATCGATATCGTACTAAGCAACGGTTGCTTAGCAACTCAAACACCACACGCTGATTGAGGAAGGACAACACGCTAGAGAATGAACCTCTTTATGAAGAGTGCATGAGACTGCACTGCTAGCACAGTGCATACCGCAGCTTCTGTGACGATCAGGATAACTCGGGAGAGCTGGATATAGACGAGTTCATGCAGATGTTCCCCGGCGAGGATGCCACTCTAGTCAGAAGGATGTTTGACCTCTTCGATACAGACGGCAGCGGCACCATCGAGCTCAAAGAGTTCGTCATCGGTTAGTTCCAGGGGATCAATATTATCCTGACACTCGGACGTTCTTCGAGCCCGCGTGGGCGGCGTCGGTGTGTTCTTTCGCTGAGGCCTTTTCAAGGAGTACATGCATGTATATCTGCATGATGCATGCAGATACGAATTGATTGATCCGATTGATCTACGAATTTCCTGATCGCGCAATCCTCCATTCTCGGAGTCGTGTTCATGCCCTTCGGTCAGGTCTATCGGGTCTTTCGAGCGTCTCAACCGTCGACAAAGTTAAGTTTGCTTTCAACCTGTACGACCTAGACAACTCTGGTTTCTTGGACTACGGCGAACTCCTCCAACTACTGACTGCTGCACAGGCTGGAACGGGAAAAATGAAGAACTCCGATGTCTGCTCCCGAGTGAGGAACCATGTCTCTCATGTATTTCGTGAGCGTCGTGGCAGGCCGAGGAAGTCTACGCGAGTCTAGGCATTTCTCCGAAGGAGGACTCGAGCGGGGACGATGACATATACCCACCCCTGTCGTATGAACAGTTCGTGAGCATTGCCAGGGAACGCCCCCAATTGCTGCTGCCAGCGCATGCCTTAACTCAAAGCGCCGTGTCACAGAAGCGAGCACTAATGCGCCTCTCTTGTTAGTGCGACGAAAGGAGTCGAGTTTATGCAAGCGCTCAATACTGGGTTGACGCTATCGCCCAGGGATTCTGTGTCACGATCACGCTCAGTCGGCGACGCTGACTGAGGGGGACAATGGGTACCGAAACGGGACTCTCTTGTATTCGCGGTGTGGCCTTCAGAAATCGCAGCTCGGAGAGGGACGTTAAGGACTGTTACAGGTTTTCACCTTCCATTCAGCGACTTCACCGGCGTCGTGTGCATCCAGGCATGGCCATCTTGATAATTTCATCGGCATGTGAACCGATGAGAGACTTCACTGTAGCTGCTGCTAGGTCTAACAGTTGAATCGAAGAGTCTGTCCGAGTGGCTGACCTGTGTGGAGGAGCTTTCAGTCGAAGCTGCTCAGCCTCTAACGGGTTGCTTTTTCCCATGCTGTAATGGCTGACTGATATTGAGGTAGCGTTTCATGTACATGTTTGTGTATGATACTAGAATTTAGTTTCAATATTCAGTCGCAACTTGCGACTCCTCAGTGAAAACGTGGAACACTCACGCAACAATTCCGCCTCATCGTAGAACATCAGTCACATGCATTAGCGGTTACAGCTTCGGGCGGTTAGAAATCGCACCAAGAACACTTGAGATAACAGCACTCACAACGTAAAGACAAGACTAGTGGATACGCCAGGCACGACCGCAACAATTTCGCCTACACTCTTAAATACTGTTTTCATCATCCGCGTCGTAGGAAGACGATAGAGGCGAGGAACGTCGCATCCTCATTTCAGGCTTTGAGGTGGCAGCGGTATCCCATTCATCCAAATTCAACCATCCGATACGCTTACTTCCGCGTTCTTGATCGTCACTGTCTCCGCGCTTCGGGAGGACCATTCTGGGCTCATTGGAATCGGCCAGTTTAACAAACAGAAAGCGTCCCTCGACCGGCATGAAGAGTAGCGTACTGCTCTCAATGCCGCTAACTGATGCGTTCACTGGTACGCTATTCTTGAGATCGACCTCGAGCGTACGCTCAGGGCTGATTGCACCGAAGTAACGTCCGGATACATTTGGATCATCACGAGCTTGGAGAAGGTCGAACTCGTAATTTTCGCACATTTCATTGAGGTCTTCGAGAACACGACCGTCGACGCCGGCCCCTGATAAGGTTACAATCTCCGAGAAGCATGGCGAACGCTTTAAGCCGCTATTCACGGCAACTGTGTATCTTCTCTGGGGCTTGCCCTCGGGAACTACGTAGACCGTAGCGGTTCCCACAGGCTTCACCGGCTTGCTTCTATAGCCAATCAAGATACGGCCCGAAGACTCGAACGGGCCAACGCCTTCATGGGCTTGCATCATAGAAAAGCTCTGGCCACGATCGCTGGCCGCGGGCGACAGATAGTATTTATCGCCATTATGGCGTTTACCGAACAACCATTCAACTCCTTCATAAGCATAGCAGATGGTGCTGCATCCGAGCAGCGATAACAGTAGGGAGTTCATACTGGAAGGATTATTTTGGTCATGGAAAACTCTTTCTTGGGCACGCGCCTCAATCTTGCGCGGAACTCTTGGAAGATCCCAACGCCCGAACGCTTTCCTCTTCTCCAGCTTCGGACGTTATCCCTTACAATTTTGAGCACGTCATCAGCTGCCACTGGACTGACCCATTCGCAAACGACAACGCGACTCACTCGCAGCTTTCAAGCTCCGTGTACCGTCGTAATTGGCCGAAGGAGGTTAAGATCCGGTGTTCACAGGAACGGTTGTTCGCGGAAGCGCGAGATGTCGAGCCTGTTGTTGTGTTGCGTTGTAGTGCTGAGGATACAGCAGCCCTTGGAGCTCTACTTTCGCCGCCCCTTCCATGGCAGCGCCCGAGGTACATCGTCGGCTAAGTCGACTGCATCGGCTCCATCTCGTGGTCATCGGAATGGTGCTGGCTGCCCAGTTGGTACTAATTCGACCGTACCAAGAGACTTCGCCAGACTGGCACGGCACCGTGCAACCTTCCTGCTATTCTGGTTCAGTCCGAGCCTTCGCATTTCTCCGATCTCAGGGTCATCTGGCTGTCGAGTCTCCCTCGCTGCGGCTCTTTACGGTTACCCTCGGGATTATGGTTATCTTGGCGGATCAAATGTGGACGATCGCTCGTGGAGTGCCGAGAAGTAAAACTTGACGCACAGTCGGGCCTTTCCTGTGGTCGGTTCGTCACGTCGAATCGTAACTGGACGTAAACGTAAACGAAGCGTAAATTAGACCGCTTACTTTAAACGTAACCCGTCTAATCATGCAACTTCGACTTGAACTTTAAACTTTCGACTTGCGTCGTGTTTCGGGGATTTGCAGATCTGCTAGTTGGCCGATTACCCACTTTCCGCTTACTTTCCAATATAAATCACCTCTCCCTCAACGATGGTTCTGTTTCAGGAGCAATCACTACAACTTGCGTTTACGTCCTCGCGGCGGGCTGCTGGTTATCACTTCCAGGATCTCCTGTGGGACTTTCACTATTTTTAATGTGGCGACTTTTATCATCAGTTTTCAACTACGTTAACGGGCAAACCCATAGAACCTTCGAAACACGTGAGCTGAGGGCTCGATAAGATTTGACGAGCAGCATGCCGGAATAGGTAAACTCTCTCTGGATCAAGAGACAGCATCGCGGAGCTCGACCGCTTCCTGGCGGGCAGACGTTTCGAAGATATCCGATCGCCTTCTGGTCGGCTGCAATACTCCGCCGTCAGATGATGGCCCTGCTGTGGACGCTCTCGATTTCTGCAACGCGAGGTGGTATTTGTCCTGCGAGGAATTCTGTCACTAATACATTCAGATTGCTACCGGGATTTTGGCGCGCGTTCGAACTGCCACCAACCGGCCACGCGCTCTTGTCTCTTACGGAAGTTGTTGCCATCGCGAAGGATGCTACGAAGTATATGCTGGGAGCACCGGTAGTTGGCTGCGCTGGAATCAGGCGTTTGGACGTGGGGCGGAGATCTAATAGTACTGCCGATGCAGTTAAGGAATAATGATGATGATCAGTATTTTCACTTTCAGTGCTGTATCTGGGCCGGGCCTCCTCAGGTGAACATTGCTGTGATACTAGGGTCCAGCGCAGAGTCTTCGGAGGCTCTAGCTTTGGTTTGCTGCTGCATAATCGTGCTGCGAGCGGCGGCGAAGGATGGACGGGAGGCATTTGCCCTTTACGCCTCTCAACGGTAATGCTATGGGGGAGGGCGGAGAAGATTCATGGTTGTAAATCGTTCATATTCGCCGCGACCACGTCTCGTAGTGGTGCAATCTATACTCCGACTTGAACGACAAGGTACTGAAGTTCCCTCGCTTCCCTCGGTTGGATTTCATAACAACAACCTGTGGATTATCGTTCGTTCTCTGGGGGTCTTCTTTCCCCTGGACCGACGCGCCTCAGCCGGTACGAAATTCTCACGGTATCCAAGGGCGGAAGGAAGCTCGCCCAATTATAAGTATGTATTTTGCTTAAGAGACAATAGTTGACTTCAGGTATGTAGAACCAGTGCCTCGTGCCGAAGAAGTTCTCCACGCGTCATCGTTGCGTCAGCTTGAGTTGCTTTCCAGAAAGGCTCAGTTCCTCACAGAAGAAGAGTCGAAGCCCGCAAAGGAGTGGGCGGTGGCGTCCGTTTCCGTTTTTAATATTCCCGACTGGCTGGAGAACATCAACGTTAGCATAGTCAACCTGCACGGCGAAAAGAGTCTAGTACTCGAGCGGCAGAATCTACTGAGAAATGAGCAGAGGATGGGAGCGAGTGCGTCGTGGAAGGACGAGGAGATGCCGATTGTGAAGGGAGAGGTAGTAGTCGGATGAATCGATTATTGCTGGCAAAAGGTCTCTGGTGGTCTGACGGATCATCTTTCTGTATTTCCGATGCTCGGGTCTTCGATTCTTTGCAGGATTTCACCTCTCGGGAGAGCATCTTTGTTGCCCTCGTCTCGGTGTTGGCATTGTTAAGCGCACTGCTGATCATAAATTTTGCAGCGTCTTTCCGCGGGGGGCTGGCAGCCCCTGCATTACCCTTCGGGTGGGCTGTGCGTCTTCTGAGCGTTTCGATGCTTCCGGCTGGAGACTCCCGAGTTGAGAACAACATCTCGCTTCCGCGTACAGAAAAGAGGGGCGTAAAGAACCGAGCTCTTACGCACTTTCGTAGTCCCGTCACAGCTCCTGATGTTCCGAGATGGATTGTTCGGGTATGTGCAGGTTTACATAGTGGTTGAGAAGTGCATCGTCAATCCAGGGGAAGTGCAAGAACCTCGTCTCTTCGGTGCCTATGGATGCTTGCTTCCGGAGTCCCCTCATCTACAGAAGATGCTAGCATCGAGCTCTGGTGCACACTATTTGGATCTGTCGATTGACCAGTGCGATGTCTTCGACTCTCGGTTGGAGAATACAGGTGATAATGGGCTGGCTCATATACTCTGCGGTACAGATTCGCGTTGGGATAAATTTTGCTCGGACTCTTCGCACCGAAAAGCGGACTCTTTGAGAGGGCCTTTCGTAGATGGATCGGTTCAGCATTCGCCCGGAATGAGATTACGTTTCCGTTGGGAATGGACACACTACAGCTCTTTCGCTCTCGCGGCGGTGAAAAATGTGGGAGGTTTGATAGATTTTGCGCCTTTTCCGGGCGAAGGCTAGGAGCCTATTGATGTCGCCAGTTAGAATGGGAAATTCCCGTTCTCTCGGTTCGCGAATTTCGCACGATTCGTAGCAGTTATTGCTGGAGAAATATATGTGATATCTCAAGGCGATATATGGGACTATCTTCTACCGTGCTCAGGCATCGTCCTCAGTGTTCTTCTTCGCCCAATTGATGAGTACACTCCACAATCAACAGCCGCTCCGTTCCCGCCCAGTCCCGAGGAGATAGGGGACTTCCTAGAGCTGCCTTCGCAACAGAATTCATAGTGCCTGTTTCGTGCCGTACCGCTTGTAGTTGCGTTCGGAAAGTCGTCCAACTCGCCGTCTCCCAGAGGGATCGGTGCCCTGCTCAAATGGCGTACTCTGATGACGAGGAGATGTCGGACGAGGGAAATCAGCGGCCGATGGTAGTAACCACGATTTATGTTTCTTCATTGAGGGTGATCACTTCCAGGTCGTCTCGATGATACCAGACACGCTTAACAGCCATCAGCTGAGGTGCTGCTTGAGGTAGGGCTCTACAAGCGGCGAATAAACCAGACCTTTGCCTCGTTTCAGGTGCCACATCATCCTCTCAGTGTCGCAATTCGTCCGCCATGGCTGCCCTAACTGTCAGGACATCGACATGGAAGGGGACAAGACTCTTGTGGAGGACTACACCACCAAGAACTTCTCTGGGTACCTCGCGATGCTATCATCTGCAAAGTCCCACCGAGTTCCGCATTTTTCAGAGGAGTTTCGGTGATGAACCCGGCCAGAAGCTGGGTGGCCCGCCAACTGAAATTGAGTAGACCGCCCTCTGACGCGGTTCGTCTCGTTCTAGCTTTCTCGCAGGTACCTTCTGCGCTGGCATGTATGCAGTCGCGGCTCAAGGAGACGGAGAGGCCCAAGGGTGAGTGCATCCTCATTTCGCCATCCGTCAGGCACTTTCTTGTTCCCTTAGGGATTACGACGATGAGTATGAAGAGGACTACTGAAGGGGCTGTTTACTTCATAGGTTCTTCTGTTGCGTTTTACGGCGTCACCATTTCGGAAGCACCCGAACAGGCAGGTGTAGCTCGCGCTGTGTGTGGGGACTTGGGGACACTGGACCACCGAATTTGAGCCTGTCGATGTGGTCTCTAATGCTCTTGAATCTCGGACGTCAACGGGCATCATCAGTCCTCTCAGCCTTGCGTTTTTCATCAATCTCAATGTCACTCATCATTCACTCGGCAACACATCGCCGAGGAGGTCTACTTTGCTTGGTCCTTCTCATGGGCGCTTTTCTGACACTTCTAGCTGTTTGCCGGCACTATGCTTGGTTCAGCCGGTCGATTATAGACGGCAGAGCTGAGGCCTGGAAAGAGCGATGGCGTATCGGGGGTGATGCTTTCGAAGTGGCCAGCCAAGATGACACCCCGTGGTGGTCAGACCTCGCGATTTTCTTGGTTGGCCTCCTTCTGTTTGCTTGGTCTTGCCGAATTGCAGCGGTGTCCGAAGCACTACGCCGAACACAGTACTCAGTTCCCCCCGAAGTCATTGGCAATCCCATCGATGATGACTCGATTCATGATGATTACTACAAGCAGAAAATGAAGCCTTCTTGGAGCTCCAACCAGTCGCTTGTCGCTTTTTGGCTCCTAGTCGTTATGGTGGTGTCGCAGTCGCTGACCCTGCCTTGCCTCGCCAGATTCCTTCCACCAGGATTGACTTTGCACTTTTTGTTTCTACTGGCCTGTTGCTGGATCTGGTTCCGGTCGTACAGCGGCTGTTGCTCCGGAGCAGTACCGGTCCTTTGCGCCTTCGTCGTGTGGCTGGCCCTGTCAGTGATACCCGCAGTACCCTCTCCCAGAAATCTTTGTATCGCTGTTCTCGCAGCTGGCAGTATCGGCGTGATTGCGCTCATGCACCTGATGGCACTCAGCGTTTGCTGTTCCGGGCCACTGCCCGCAGACTATACCCTGCCAGCGTTGGCCGTCTCTGCATTCATAATTCTCGGATTGGCCTCCATCACGTTCTACTCGTACAACCAAATCTCGCCACTTCAACAGGCACTTACGGGCGACTATGGCCTCTGGGTTCAAATCGAAGTTGGCTGCACGGTTGCCGTGAACGGTTTAATTGTCCTGGCCTTTCTGATTGCCCTGCTTCGCGCTCCCTCGTGGGCACCTCCGGACGCACCTCCCAGCAAGATGGTTAATATCGAGATGGAGGGTATGAGCCCTGATCCGGACTGGCCAAGCCAGGTCGAAGCGTCATCAGTTGAATGACTTCATTGTGACTATTGAACACCCTTGTGTAGCATAAAAACAATTGTCTCCTCAAGTCTCTGTATTCGCAGAGTTGAACCAGGAGTGATTTGGTGAGTTGTAGTTGCATCTAATGCTGCACACGCCTCGACGTCCACAGTCGCTATCGACGTCCTCGTCCTCTTCTTCGTCCGACTCCTGTTCTTCGAGTGACGTGGATGTGAGTGTCCTCGGCGCTGCGGCTGCAGCAGCCACTGGGGTCGGTGCCAACAAAGGGCGGAGCATCATAGGCAGCCGAGACATCGAGGACGGGCCCGCTGAAGACGGAGTTCTCGACCAGGAATGGCCGGCGGAAGGAGAAGTAGGGCAGCGGAAGATTCGCTCCCATCAGGATCTTCCCCCTTCAGTCCGTCCAGCTGTGTGGACTCACCAGCTTTCCGTGGATGAACGGCGAGTTCGGTACGGTGGTTGGCTACGATATGCAGCACAACCGGTAGCAAGCGATCAATTTCGAGGTTTTTGCAGGCTCGCCTCAGGTACGCTATTAAGCTACAGGATGGCGCTATCAAGTCGGTCCGTCTCTTCAACATTCGTCGGCCGAAAAATACCGATTCTCAAAACAATCCCGAAGAGGCCTCACCAGAGCAAGAGGAGGAAGACTTCTCGTGGATGCAAAATTATGAAGCTCAAGCAACCCCTCCTCCTCCACCCAGTGTGAACTACGCAACTGCCAACGGCCGTAGAGCCTCTGGTGGTGATTCGTCCACCCCAAGCACGGTGTCGAAGATTGGCGACTTCGTGAGAGATGAGATGTCGGCTCTTGCCGATCTCGCTGGGGACATTCGGAATCGCGGGATTTCGGGAGTCATGAAAGATGCTGTGTCAGAGGCTAAGGACATGGTATCCAGTCAGGTGAGGCACCACGCAGGATAGGAGACTCCGAGATTCTCCTGGTAGGTCGGCCCGAAATTGCCTGCTGGATTCCGAGCGCACAGGGAGGAAGAAGAACCGGTGGGTCGAAGTCGGTGGGATCGATGTTTAAGGTAGAACTATGAGCTCACAATCGCGAGAGAGGTTTAACTGTGAGCAGGTGGACTCAGCCGGGTATACTGACATATTTGACATTTTTAATATTGTCCCCTATGGTGCCTCGACTCGTCACCAATAGTGTCACCGCTACAACAATCGGGTAGGCGAGTTCCTTTCCTCCTGTCCTCTGTTTACGACTGGGCTTTCCTCTTTTCAGATTGCTGTTATCATTGCTTCTGGCGTGCAACTGCTTGCCCTTTCCGAGAATATTGAAGGTTGTTATCTTACTGTGCTGGATAGTCGGAATCGTCAGCTATGCTATTTATGATGAGCAGTTCGGAGAAGTCCGAGGAGACTCGGCGGCAATCTCAGCTTTGTCAAGACCATCAAGGTTTACTTGATAACTAAGTACCATATCAAACGCTCATGTGTTCTGTTGCCAGTTTACGCGTATAGGGGAAACTGTCTTTGGCAACTGGCCATGTGATGATATGAACGCAAGATTCATCGCGCGCGACGAGTCACCTTTCAACACGAAGCTCAGGGAAAGACGCTCATGACGATCATGGTATTCCAATCAGAATCTTGCAGTCATTGGCTGCATCTGAAAATTCATCAGAAATGACTCTTGACATAGGTGAATGGACGTACTGATCGAACCCTGAAAACAGGCAACGCAAGGGACAATTTGATTCCCGAGGGCTCCTTGGCCTCCGCGACCTGCATTATGTCGGCTAGGCGCTGCTCCAACTCGCTTTTATACCTGATAACACTCGCAGAATGATCTGCACAAACCATGATCTTATCGCTTTACCAACGCATGTCCTTCCCGAGCTGCGCCATTATGCTACTATGAACGTCTCTGAGATCTTCCTTCTGTCTGACTAGTGATTCAGTCGTCGTTCTCTCGCTGTCTGCGACCACGCAAGGATCGCAAAAAAATTCGAGTCTCAAACAAATACCAGCGATCGCGGCCATTGAGGGGCCCGCCGACTCCAGGAGACGTCGGCCGGCCTTGAAGCCTGAAGAGTGAGTTTCTTGTAGGCTTTCGGGCCAAACCACTACCCCGAAGACCAGGGAAAAGCTTTGGGAGCTCAACCGCGAGGTCTGCTCCTTCTGGTAGATCTTTGACGGTCTGAACCAATAAATCCTTGATGGTTGGGCGGGCATATCATACACCTACTCAACTTGCTCTCAAGGTTACCTGTGGTCGGGGAGTGGCAGGCTTTCTCCGAGAGGACTTCGGTGGGCGGGGGTTAGGTCGCGGTGGGGGCTACGAAACGAGGCTCGATAATCGTCATCGTGCCGATGATGATGCAAGAGCATGCCTCCACCTGCAGTTTCACTCGGTGACGTATTTCCGGTGGAACTAGAGCTTGGTGTACGACGTCGGGAGGGTATGCCGGCTCAGTAAGGAACGTATCCGCATAATTCTTCGGCCTTCCATTCTCGATCTGCTAACAGAACTTCCGTGAAAAGCAGTCCGAATTCTCTTTACCGCGAGCGTCGGGTGGTCGCTTTCGATCGAACTCTGATAGGCCTTATCATAGATACGCTCTTCCCCTAATAACACCAACAGTATTCTAGTGACGATGGTCGGTTGTTCCTTACCCACACACTTCAACTTCTCTCGCAGCTTCCGTACAACAGCAGAGCGCTTCTGCTTCTTTTTTTCCTAAACGTCATCGATGCGGACCGCTGAAGAGGCCTAGCACTGACGCTCAGGATTCGTTCTCTCTCGATGCGCTCCCGTAGCATGAGGCGTTGTCGCTGGAGTTCCGTCCGTGCTTCCTCGGCCTTGCGCCTGGAAGTATGGACTGGAGCACCGGGCACGGCATATCCCTCCACCTTTGTCGTCGCCGTAGACGTTCTTCTCTTCGCTGTCTCTCGGCATCCTGGTCGCGCCTTTCCCGAAGGTTGAGCAGAAATCTACATATTTCCTATTGAGACGGATGGGGAAAACGGTCCTACTCCGGTTGCCGTTGGTACGAGTCTACTCGCCGGGGAGAGGGAGCTCTGTGGATCTCCGGAGCCCTGCCGGACCAGAAGAATTGAGAAGTACTTCTAGACCTCGAGCGATGGAACACCCCGACAGCGACCAAAAAATAGGGAAGCCGAGCATGTATTAGAGAAAAGAGATTGAGGACTGGTACGCATTCGACTCGAGCCGACTCGAGCCGGTCTGGTCGCGGTCACGATGACGATGGTCTTCACGAGCTGATGCAGCTCCATCTCCTTACGACGCTAGGAGAGCTTCCGACTCGTCCAGTACTCGCGAGAGGGAATCAACCGCTCTCTTCTCGAGTGCCTCAGGAGCTCTTGTACGGGATTCGAAGTTTTCACCGAGTCCTGATGCATGGCGGATGGAGCCTGGCCAGCGGTAGGCCGACAGAACAGGGGCGGGTGGTGGACGACCTGAAGCGGGTCGTATGGGGTGTTCAGAAAACCAGTTCAATGTCGATTCTGAGTTTCAGAAGTAGCTCGCCTGTGGACCCGCTACTTCTTCTCCGACCATCTCGCCCGATTTCTCTGAACCTTTCTCCATGGCCTTCGAACCTAGGCTGACTGAGAGAATTAAACGGGCGCAAGCCCACCGAACCGGCGACTTCGCTCGACATGGCCATGAGGTGATGCGCTGCCCGGATCGCGGTGTACACTACTGCACAACACCAACACCTTTAGGACACGGTCAATGAATAGGACACACAAGCATTGGCCATGAGTCACAACAGGAGTAAAAACTTTATGTCGTCATGGCGAGTGAGATCCAACGGTATCTTGCCCTTCTCATCTGATATCAGTTCACCTTCGAGAGGTCGGCGCTCGCCCACCCTCACCTTCCAAGTACTTGTCAGCTCCCCGTTCGAGTAGCTCCCGCACGACTTCAACAGCCGCGGCGAGTCTGCCCCGGCCGGCCGCCGAAGTCACCGAAGCGGTGACGGATGCCTGCAACAAACGAGATCGTCAGGACAGGGCTCGCCAAGTCCCACCGCTTGATGGAGGGGTGTGAGACCGTATCGGTTCTGAGCGTCAGGGTTGGCATTCGCGTCGAGGAGGAGGGAAACGATGTCCCGATTCCCCTGCTGGGCGGCGTAGTGCAGTGCTGTGTCACCGTAACTGCGGCGGTCCACCTCTGCTCGCAGTGCCAGGGGTTACTCACGCATTCTGCTGCTTCAAAAGCTCCGGCCAATTTTCCTCCCCGGCCTCGCGTAAAATCTCGCGGACCTAAAAGCAGCTATTGCGCAGGTCCAGAGCTGACGTCTCCACCTTTTGTTCTTCTCCTCCGACGCACGCGTACATCAAGGGTGAAAAGCTCATCATACCCTGCTCTTCGGCTTCGGCCTCCTTCCGCGTGACCGTTTTTCTCCGACCGCCATCGACAAACTAAAAAGACGCTGAAAACCTCGAGGTATCGACCGGACGACTCACTTGTGAAGGCGATCGTTCGAGTTCCGAGGCCTCTATCGAAGCCGGGATTTTCTGAACAGCCTCCCGTAGCAACCTGGAATAGAGCTGCGGCGCGACCGGTCCAGCGGGTCACATGCCTTCTGATCTCAATATCTTTGGACAGAGCGTAGGGGGTCTTCCCCTTATCAGTTGTCAGGTCTCTGTCCGCACCGCCCTCCAATAACAACTTCACTATGCTGATGTGACCGAGCTGAAAGCATTCGGCCTGTTGCGGTCTCCGGTCTTGCAGCATTTCCACCTGCGCCGCGTGGTGCAAAGGCGTTTGGCCGAAGTCGTTCTGAATGTCCAGGTCGGCCTTGTGCGTGATCAGTTCCTTCACGATGTCCGCCAAGCCTGGAAACGGCAAGTCTCGTGTAGCGGAGAACACGCACGTACCTCCTTGTACCGCGTAGTGCAATGCGGCGTCACCATAAGCGTTCTTCGCGTTTACGTCAACCTCCTCATTTCTGATTAACAGACTTGAAAGTGGTCGGAAAGTTGACCTACTTCAGTATCTCCCGGAATAACTTTTCGTCTTTCTTGACACAAGCATACTGGAGGCTGCTGTAAGAACTCGAGAAGGACCCGATGCTCCTTTTCTGCTCCTTGAACAGCTGTCGCCCCGCGTCCCCCGTACGTGAGGAAACCTGTCGAGGGAACAGCTCATGACAGCGACAGCCGAACCGCCTCTACCGATGGGTTGTCGTTGACCTCCGCCTTCTGCACGATGAACACAGTTTTGGCGGGCTGTTTCTCCTCCTCGGCCGCGCTAGAGTGCAGCATACCTTGGGGAGTATGATGGGCGATTGGGGCGAGGCTAGTTGATCACCTTCCGGCGGCACCCCACACTTATGTTTCCTATCCCACAAGGCGCCGTAATCTGAGGTCGAAACAGCATCGCTGTGGGGAGCGGTGCCGCGAAACACGGCACCTTTCAGCGCAGAAAAAATTTCTGGACTCCTCTTAGCAGCATGGTCGATTGGAAACTGCCCGAACTGATTTCGCGCGTGGACGTCGGCGCCGTTCTGGAGGAGGGTCTCGACCATCTCGATGTCAGTCCCTGAGAAGGGGCAGAGGACCCCAGCCGGCAAGGGGCGCCGTGAGCGGTACCCTTGCAAGCGTAATGCAACGCTGTGTCACCATAGACATTCTTCACCGTAACTTGGGCAGGGTCGATTCTCACAATGCGCTGACCACAGGCCGCTACGCAGTGAGTTTACCGACCTTCCTCTACCTTAACGGCAGACAAGTCCTTTCTAGTGCAAGCGTACATAAGGTCTGTGAATTCACTAGCCTCAGCGGACTCGTCTACAGGATCGTGGAGCATGTCGCCGCTGTAACTCCGGAGCAATTCCGCCCGTCGATCTGAGATCGACGTCTATTGGCCCCTCTTCTTAGCAGGTCACGCTGGTACCTTGAGCCGGCGTCACTCGACTCCCCGTTGCTTCCTCGACTTCCTTTCGTATTATCTGAAGGGAATTCGAGTTTCGTCAAGACGTCCCTTTCGACTTCGGACATCGGGATCCAGCGGCTTGGTGTCCTTAATGACTCGTCTCGTCTTGGAGTCCTTCGTCATCTCAATAGCACGTTTGCCTACCATGAATGATCCCTATGAACGCTCTTGATCATACCATGATTTTCACCGGAGATTCTGTAGTGGAGACAACGATGTGATGAGCCTTATTCGGCAGTAATTGTAATATGAGGGATTAAGAGATCCCTCATATAAAGAGGTCACAAGGCCGGTCTCCCAGACAACAGGGTCCGTCGGGAGTCGCGTGAACAGGCAAGCTCTAACGCGCGGCTCATCGTGAGCAAAAATATTAAACACAATCAAACTGAACTCATACGAGCCTAAGTCGACTTAGAACTACGACCGCACCCCAGATCTTTGGTTTCAACGCCTAGTGTCTTTCTATCCCATTCTAAAACCTTTCTGGTATGAGCTTCCGTAGTTTTAAGCTATTGCAACAGCCACAACAAAACGGCCAGTGGGTTCTTCGAGCTATTTCCCTAGTAAACTGATCGTCGCATGAATGTGAGCGAGAACTTCATGTCAAATCAGAGTGAAAACTACTCCGAAGTGAGTTTCGGGCCTCAAGCTACCTTTGCCAGTTCGTTTCTCGGTATCTGCTCCCCAGTGTATCAAATTGACACAGGCTTCAGCGTGCCCCATCTGCGCTGCGTGGTGGAGAGGAGTCTGACCGTAGTTGTTCTCAGCATTCACCGAAGCTTTGTGCCTGATGAGAATCCTCCCTCCGCGATTGCTTTCAGGTCAATCACTTCAACAACGCCAGTACGATCTCTTCGTCCCCGTTGGCAGCCGCGTAATGGAGCGCTGAGTCGCCGTACGCGTTTTGATGGTCAACAGCGACACCCGCGGCGAGGAGACCCTTAACGGCTTGGACGTCCTGAAACAGCGCCCATCGGTTGTGAGCATCGCTAGCAGGTGACTCACTCGTTTGACGCAACTGTATTGTAGTGGGCTGAACTTCGCGACGCCACCGGTGCCCAAGTCTGCCTTCTCGGATATCGTCCTCGGACTCGAGTCTCCCGGCGATTGATCCGACATCTCCCAGCCTGTAATCGTAGTCAAACCACTCTCAGTAACAACACAGCGCTTACGGTACACAGAAACTCAGTTTCTCGAACTGCGTTCATGACCATCAATCTTCAAACCTTCAGCCGCCAGACGGCCGTGGTCTTTCATGCACTTCCGAAACTCGACCAGCTCTGTCTGGCACTTGCGCCAGTCGCGATCGCTGTCCACAATGCAATCCTCGAGAGCAGCGTAGGACTCGGAACCTGATCGGGCATGCCCCTCCGTCGAGGCAGAAGCCTGTGGCAAGCCAAGAGGTGGTGATTCAACCGATTAAGGAAACTAATTGTTCGACTACCCATCTTCCGAGACCCAAACACATAAACACTGGAGGTTC
The DNA here is from genome assembly GCA_013115135.1 of Perkinsus olseni. NCBI lineage: Eukaryota > Perkinsozoa > Perkinsida > Perkinsidae > Perkinsus > Perkinsus olseni. The sequence continues at coordinate 155,238 of JABANP010000030.1, read as the reverse complement.
ATGAACGAGCACGTAGCACTCCTCGCACAGCCGCGAATTTAGGAGGGCCTCGTGAATGCGCACTTCTTCCGATGAATTTTCTCGCCCCCGAGGCTAGGGGCTAGAGCTATCATCTCTTGTTTCTCTGTCGCGTGGTAATGCTGCCATGCTTACATCCAGTCTCGTCGATCTTGTCGTCAACATCCGGTGAATCATACAGCCCTTGCAGGTCTGGAACAGCCTCAGCTGTACCATTTCCACCGCCGTCTGCGGACGGCTTCGCGGTACTGGACATACCGAATGCGAGGGTGAAAAGCTTATGAAGAACGGAGTTCCACACTGGGCATGATAGGTTCGATGCACAGCAGCGATAAAAGAGAGAAAAACAATCCCGGCGGAACGTCTCCCAGAAAGCGTCACAGAGAACACAACGACCAGATCCTTCCGAGACTGATAAAGGGTTACGTATGACGACGTCTACTAGGCGCAGTGGGGCAGTGGACTCGCCGTGGCAACTTCAATCCTTCTGTTGCTTCTTCTTGTACCTACGATAGGCGATTGCAACGCCAGCTCCCGTCGTAAAGCGCTCGAGCACCCACCGTCTCATCATGCTTTCGAGCTGCATGTGCATCTTCGGCTGCCCCTTCTTCGTCCTTGCGGACAGCAAGCGGCCATGGGCCCGTCTGGAACAGTGGGAGTCCGAAAAAAATTGAGAAACACAATCAAGGTCACCTCGCTTTCGCAGAGCGTATCTTCTGCTTCTTGATCTCCTCCTCGCGCTCCTCGAATTCCTTCTCTCGACGTTCGCGCTCTGAAACGCACGAGCACGAGCAGGTACGTCCCTTAACCCTGAGAATGGCTTCGAAGCTTACCAGCTTCCCACCGCTGGTATTGTCGCTGTTCCTTCTGGAAGGGGTTACTTCGAGCATCGACACCCTTGCCTTCTTTTGGTGCCTCAGCCACCACCGGCAACCCACCTGATTCCACCCATGCGACCTCTTAACGATGGCGTTCGCTTACTAGACTCCACGTCATTCTCCTCCTCATCTCGAAGAGCTTCGCTCATCTCCTCGTCATTCGTCACGAATTCGTTCACAGATTCATCGTTCTCTTCCGCAAGGACCACCGGCTGCTCAGCGATAGATTGCTTCTCCACAACAACGTTGGTCTCTCCTGCGGGTTCAGTCACCCGAGGCTTCCCGAAAGGGTTGAACAGACGATCTGACAACAACCGCATCGACCATTGAGAACAAAAAATTGGAAACCACCCTCATAGTCCTCTCGAGTGGTGTTAACACTCTCCGACTTCTCCTCGTGCTGCAGCATCCGATGGTACCTGAGCAGAACTCCGTCAGACATTGTGCAGTAGAGACAAGGTCTACGTTACTTTTTCATCTGCTTCGCCTTCCTTTGGAACTTGTGCTGCTTTTCCCGCTTCTTGAACTCATTGTAGCCAGTGGATGGCTTCGACCGAGAGGGAGCCATTTGACGTGCCAACCGAGTCGTCGAAGAATCAACTAAATGAGTCCCGCGGAGTTCGGACTAAGACCTAACACGACACTAAGAGGGGGCATGGAGACACGGGCCAGCCGAAGCATTCGCGCACCAGTCGGCCTACCCTGCTTGGCGCCACTTTTCTGGCCGCCGCAAAACGCTTATCGTAAGAACAGAATTGAGCAAAAAGTAGAGAACAACCAAAGCACAGTCCTCAGGAGGATAATCGCACGGCTTGTTTGCGGTATTCTTCGAACGCGATGAACGCGATGGTCGTATAAGGACCGATACGAACCTAGCAAGAAAACATAGCTGGCACACAGGGGTCACCACGGATCGGCCACAGGCCTTCCACGGGTGACTGGAGTTGAAGCATAGCTAGCAAAAGAGAGAAGGATGCCTCTCACCCAATTTGGGATGAAGCCTTTGTAGACGGCAAACAGTCCTTCAGACTTGACCGTTTTCACTAGGCAGTCTGTTAGCCCACGATACGCTCTGAACCGAGAAAACAGAATATTTGCCTGGACATCTTCCGCTTTGTTTGGCCGCGAAAAATGAATCTCACCTCCCTTTAGTCAAGTCTTGGTTCATCAAACGAGTCTTTGCTACATCTACCGGAGTGCTGACGACTGCCGCGACGAAGCCAGCGACCATCGAAGACACAAAGTAACTGAAGAAGCGACCCTCGCAGGTAAAATGGCGTCGTCATCAAGCCCACCTGAAGGTGTTGTCACCAAAAACCTTCACGATCTCTTCCTTGCACTGATCATAGGTGGCCAACTCGGCTGCGTTGACCAAAAAAGCTCTCTGCATGTTCGGTATGACGCCAACACTAACAGGCACGCCTCCAGCCGCCGGCGAGTCTCGAGCCCCTTACCTGATGCCCTTCAAGCCTTCAGTGGTATACATTTTGTAGAGGCCGTCAAAAACATTGCGATAGCGACGTTCCGCGCCCACTTTCAAGTCACCTTGCATCCTCACCTTTCAATAAAATAACTGATGCTCCAGCTCGCTGAAGGAGAGCAACCTCACTTTGATGACGTCCACGGGGTTGATCATAGCCGACCCCAGGATCCCACCGACCCCTCCCGCGAGTATCTTGACCTTGAGCGACGCTGATGACTCTGATGGAGAGTTGGAAGCCGATTAGTGAAAGCAGTTCCCTCGATGACAGTCTAGCTCGTGTGAACTGTTGATACCCGTGGAGGCCTGTGTCGGCTCGCAAGTCACTCGTTTCCATTCAGAAACGAAGACGGACAGAGAGTACCATGCAGCAGAAAACATTCAGTGAACCTCCGGCTTTCGAAAACCAACGAATAAGTGTGCATCGACAGACTGTAGTTTTGAGCGGATAGACTGACGACCGCCTCTTGCTTCACGGTCTCGCCGCCCAGGTACTATCAGGCGAAAGCTTTCGACCTTACTGTCTTCGCCCAACAGCTCGCAGGTTTCATCCCTTAACGGCTCATAAAGAGCGAAGACAAGGCCCCGGTACAAGCCTTGCCGCACGAGGGCCGCTGAGAATCCCTTGTAAAGACCAGTGGATCCCTCGTTCTGGTACACCTGAGACGAGCGTGAATCGACCTTGGATATGACTATCACTGAGGTTCGAGGCTCAAGTGAATTGTCGAGAAAAAGAGAATCGTTGTCGTTTTAAAAGCGACGCCGAGGCGAATTCGTGGACACAAGACCCAACTAGTGACCGAGGTCCACCTTCTTGATGGCATCAGCCATTCCACTGTAGCGCTTAACGCCTCCTGCTTCCCCTGAGAGCTGCAAACGCGTCTTCGACGTGTCTATCGGATACCTGAGGGAAAGCATGAAAAGAGCGTTCACTGGACGAGGTCAACTACGTGAAAAAATCGGCAGTCTGGCTGGCGAGGGCTCCAGCGACCGGTCTAACCCACCACTTCTCGTCGGCATGGGCTTGCATTCTCAAGCGAAGCGGCGGGCTCAAGTGAGAAAAACTACAGCGGAAATCAGCGACGTTGCACGGTGCGGATCGAACGCGAAATGATGAGTTGCGGGAGGTGTGGTACGAGTTTTGCACGCATGCGTAATCGAACGCAACCCGACACCGGAATCAAATAAAAATGTCTGACAAGTGAGCAAGAGATGACAATGGCAGCCACTGCTCCGTATAAAACTCGAATGGAGGCTCAACGGGCAGTCACTCCTTAGAATTATGTCGCGCGCCACGAAAATCATGGAGACCAGATACACCGAAGGAACGCTTTCAACTCTGAACGAACTGCTGTCCCCATGAGGACGAGGTAGCCGCCAAACGCTGCCACTCCCAGGGCGAACATGAAAGGACCTAAGATACCATTGTGGCGCGCCTCAGCTTCCGACAAATACTCACCTGCTTTCAAGTTCGCCAGCTGGGAATGCAAGAGGTAAGCGTTGATGACGATGAGCGCGAGCGCGCACGCCCAGCAAACGCTTTTCAATCTACTGCCAATGACCCAGTCCTAAACCGAGCCAAAGTAGTGTCTTTCAGACGGTTCGAGCGAACTCACGTGGCCCATGACTTTTGCGTCTCCTACAAAGTGCAGCAAGGGGAGGAGTGCGAAGGGCAGCTGGATGGACTGGAGAATATTGAGCCAGTCATTCACTGCTGATAAAGATGCCGCTGACTCCCCCGCTGCGGTACTTTGCCATACCGCCACGACCAAGGCGGGAACCTAAGAGGTTCACCGCTCGCCCATAGAATCCGATCAATCTGCCGTACCAGCGCTATCGATCTGGTGACCAGTAGTCGCAGCCACAGTGGGATATGCAGGCCCAAGAAGCCCTCCATAACATACTGGCCGGCGAGCGAGCCTGTTGAGAGAAAGAAGTAATTATTACGAAACGTGAGCCACGTCTACCAGTCATGGTGCTGGCTTGGCCAGCCGCGAGCACCCCTATCGCGAAGAGGGTGGCCGCGAACTCTGACGAGCCCACTAAAGACGCTAGAGCGGAACCGCCATTACTGAGGCCGATCGCCGTACAGAAACCTGAGGACGAGCTTGTCGAATGTTTTTCCCTTGCAAGCGTGCGAGTTCTCACCTTGCTGGCCCATCGAGTTGACGCAGTTGCAGTCGTCCAAGGCGCATTCCCCAGCGGGCTCGATAGCTGCTGTATTGCAGCCGAGCGTACCGGAGGGATTTGTGGCGCAGTGTGGTGAAAAGAAACCCTGAGAGATCCTAGGTTGGCCAAAAGTGAACACAAAAGCGACGGAGCGAAGAGCGACGAGGGAGGAGCAGTCCGCCCTTACCTGCGCGAAGCTGGTCATGATCGCTGTATTAATGAAAAACGAAACTACCAGGGCAACGCCGGCGTCCAAGGAGAAGTAAACGTTCGCCTGTTCCAAGGCACGCGGACTGAACGGACGAAATAACAGGCGTAAAATCGTCCCAGCGCAGCAAGCACTACTTCCACCGGTCAATCCGTCGGGTAGAGCTGATCAAAGCCGAATGGAGGTAAATGTTGTGCGGCATTATAACCGCTCCCACCACTCCGACCATTTGCACAACGGCATAGGAAGCAACGGAGGGAATGAAACCTGAAACCAAAACGAAAACGCAGAGGAGAATTTCGTGGCGCGCGTAGCTGAACTCCAAAGGCTATCAAATTTTTCAACTGTCACCATTAAGTGACCGAGATCATTTTAGTAAGAGTAAAACATCGTCAACTCGACCTCCTCGGAATGGACAAGATCGCCTCGAAGATACTACCTAGCGCCACACTAATGGGCTCCGGTTTAACGATATCCAAGTTTGCAAAGAAGCAGGCGCACATTATCATTATAACGGACACAACGAAGCCTTCCAATACCCGAGTACCGTGCAGGTACCTGTAGAGAGTATCAGAGCCTCGAACCACCGGCCCCTGCGAGCCTACTGCGCTGCCAAGAAAGTGAAGGTATCAGCAGCCGTTATAACACAGCCCATCCAAAGTGGGATGCCGAACAGCAGGCGGAAGGCCACGGCCGACCCCAGCACTTCCTGAAAACAAGCCGATGATCAGCCGAATGGATAACTGGATAATATATTTTTCACGCCGCTACGAACCAGGTCTAATTTTCGGGAAAAGTTTTTCCCATTCACTTGAAATTATTTTCTGTTGAATTCCCTCTCGTGAGCAGAATATATCAAGAGACCTAACAACCCTTTAACGGACTGTTCTCAATTTCGTGCTGAACACGTCCGTTCGGCTCCACCCGAGAAGCGTGAAATACGTAATCGAAGAGCCAACTCGAAAGATACTCCGGCATAGCCCCCACAGCGTCGCCATTTCGCCCGTCACTCCGTATCGGAGAGAAAATTGCTTCCAGCCTACTACTTGGATGTCCGAGCCAATGATAGCAATTTCGGTGAGTATCCACAAAATCGTGCCAGTGCGCGGTCCATACCCCTGTCGACCTGAAACGAACCCCATCGCCGAACGTCGAAAAGCCTCTCCTGGTACAGTGTTGGGCTAAACTCTTCCCAGTTACAAAACCGAGCCTCGCGCTGAGGCACTGCAGCAGAAGCCCGACCGCATGCGCTAACAGCATGACCCACGACAGCTGAAAACCCGTGTAAACCTGAAGATGGACAGCGATGCGTCGCGGGTGATTTCCGATTCTTCCGTTACCCCTGATTGCAAATCTGCTTCTAGATTACCGGGATCAAGATAGGCGAGGGACATCAACCACCCCGGGCCGGCGTAGCGAAAAAATGTACCTACTCCATGGCAAGAGAAATACACCGCACACGAAATACAACGGAGTCATTCCCAGCCTCACACATGAGAAATGATACTACAACGGCCGCAGCCTCGAGAAATTGCAGCTGTGACAGTGACAGCGGCTTCATCGAAGAGAATCTCGCCAAATGGCGGTGGAAAGGTAATTTTGCCCATCACGCCCGGGCCACAAGCGTTGGACGGAAAATGACGATCCCTGGTTCGAGAGATTACAAGCCATCAGAAACTTCAGCCGCGGAGCAGAGCCCAGACAAACCGTATACGTCGGAAAAGTCCAGCGATCGATCCCATGGTAGCACATTTTCCCCATAACTACGGATCCACTATATCCGACCACAATATTACGCATGCTAAACTTAGCCCGACGTTTTTCGTCGCTCGGCAGGGCGTCCACTGGGCAGACCACGACTCTCCCACGGGCGATATCCTCCTCGTCGCCCGACGACGCGGTGCTGGCAGTCGCCGTTGGCATCAACAGTGGCTCATGCGGTGCGGACGGCCCCATCGAGGGCTGGCGTGAATATCAGAAAAATAAGAGCTTCAGAAATGTGAATCGATCACAGCCTCCCCGGGTTCACCAACGCAAAACACTTCCATCCGAGGTCACAAAATTCTGGTAAATTCCATGCCTTCATTCTCCGAATTAGAACGGCTGTTTGAGGTCAATGGGCAGCCCTGAACGGCGAGTCCCAACTCCGTACCGATGCGGCTGGCTCGAGCACTTACCTCTCCTTTGCGGGATAGAAGAGCGCCTATCGTCAAAGTGAGATGATCGAGCGCCCTGAGAAACCGCAAGTGCCCATCTCTAGTTGATCGCCAGTTGTTCGCAGACGCGCGATGAGTGCAAAAACTGCCGTTGTTGATACAGCCCTCGATGGTTTGAGCTTCAACGTAACACTGCTCGTTCTGAGTTTAACTACACTCGCCCGCCTCGGATCTCTGGTGATTTCGAATATCCTCGAATATCCTCTTTGGCTGGCGCTTCCCATTCACACTCCGCGAAACTACTCATGGATCCTATATTACGCCCGCTGCTGATACATCAACTTTCTGCGGGAGCACTCCAGTCGCCCAACCGACTACTACCTGGTACCAATGCCTGGCATTACTATGCCGCCACAAACGACTTGTACTGACGGACGGCCTCCATTTTGTGGCATCGCCGTCACTTATCCCCCTGCTGAACCACAGAGGGGGACGCCGACTGGACGAGGGCACATCCGCGCAACGCTCCGCCTTCTTTCTCTAAGGAAGATTGCCTCGCACGCTCCCGAGGGCATCACCCTACTCTCGAGGCAACAACATCGTCCTTCCGGTAAGGCGGATATACAGTGCTCCCCTGGTATAATGTAGCCGAAGACGAGCTCTGCCAGTAATACGAGGTTGAATCAGCCAGCGACGAACTCTCAGAACCCACCCGACTCGACGGGAGCGCCTCAAAACTGTTGCGCATTTCCAACCGCACATCGTCGAACCTGAACGTCATGGAGTCCATCTAAATACTGGCAAAACCACAGTTCTTTCCGTTCTTGCGATCGTAATTACCCTATGCAAATGACACCGGAAAAAATCTCGAGTTAATCGAGCATGTGACGTTCTGTGCGGCTCTACTACGTCGGTTTCGAGAGACCGAATAAACACCCCTCGATGGATAGAATGCTCAGTATTCCCCGGGCTACAACACCCAACGATCTTCATGAAGTTCTCACTGACGGCACCCGAGCCCCGCCCCATTACTCAATCAAACCCCGCGAATGAGCTGGATACGCTCCCAGAGTGTACACTCGGTGCAGCAGTCCGACAGTCGAGCATCCACCAGCGTGCTGTTGCGGAAGGGGAGCCGACATAGGCCACAACTTGACCCAAAGATTCGCCCCCCCCCACTACTGTAGAGTCAAGTTCAACACAACACCACTCGTAGCTAAAATCGCTCCTCTCCTGGCGACTTATACCCCCCCGTGAAAGAGGCTGCGCAGATGGTCGGAAGTTTAGGTAAAAATAAAAACGCCTCCTCAGATGGCTGGTACGTCTAAGAAAATCTGGCAACTGCGATAGTCTATGAACTCTCCTTCGGGTCGTTGCCCTCGTTCTCGAGCTCTTCCAGGAGCTGCTTAGCATCCGAGCACCTACCACACGCCAATCACAATTCAAAGTACGACGAGACAACTGACCAAGGGCTGGCCTTTCGGAGTTGTTCGATCTGCTGCTCGGTAGTGAGACCTCCCTCAGGCAATCCCAAGTACTTGATGATATCATCAGGAGTCTTCTTGCTCACCCATGATGCAATCTGACCAATCTACATACTAGCGCAAATCGCGAGGTCCAATCTACCTTCGCGCAGCACAACAGGACAAGCGGACGAACCAGCATGTAGTTAGCAGCCAACATCAAGTCGAAGACCTCAGTCTAAAAAGATACAACCTTAACAGGAGCTTGACGATCCCCCAACGCTACTTCAACGTCCTTGTTCACAAACTCGGCATCCCACTTGCAAACGCCGTTTTCCGTGAGAACTGCTCCTCGGCGAAGAGGCTTATTAATTTGACCTGTGACATCATCTTGCCAGAAATTCTCGGCGGTTCCACTCACCAGCGGCGCCATTCTCATTATGATACTCAAGGTACTCCACTATATTCTTCAGTTCACGGGAGTTGACGCCGGGCACGGGAAATTCCTAAAAACAACTCCTACAAATCCAACAGACTCGGCCGCGGAGCGCTAACCTCGCTGTTCTCTCCACTAGAGCCATCCAAGTAGTTCGAAAGCATATCACACTGTTTGGCAGCTTCCGCTGATATCTGGACGAGCTCCCCATCTTTGGATCGGAGAGAAAGGATACGAGTAGCCATTGGTATGGTACTGGCAAACTGCGAACGCACCAAATGACTCCTCACCTCGGAATCTTGCGCTGTTGATGAAAGCTGGTGATTGACCGAAAGTTCGACTACGACCAGGTTAGACGATCGGGCTAGAGCGCCGAGCAGCATCCTATCGAAGCCATCAACGCAGTGCTATTACTATACTGTACTTGTCTCTTGTCGCTAATGAGCACACGTATTTTGACTGCAAATCGCAAAATCGATCGGAATGACGCGCGCTAACTTTACTGGCGTATCGTGCTCGTCTCAAATATCCAGCTGAAGATCATCACTTGAATCTTCTCCGTACCCTGTAGCGATTCGGTCCTGGAGTGCTGCAATCTACCAGCTCATGTCTGGAGGCTCGTCGCCCTTCGTTCTTAGACGGCTAACGGAAGTGCTGGCTGCCTGCCTAGTATTCGGCAGCTCTCCCTTATATTTCAACATGGTTATGTCCTTTCCCCGCGCTTTCTTGGCTCTCGCCGCAGTCACCGTTCCCACCGTCGCGCTGGAGAGATCGGCCTTCGGAAGCAGGCGTTCTATACCTAGCATGAAAGGAGATAAGCGCATTGAGAAGCTCCAGCGCCAAGGAGTGAGGCTCAGGCGAAAACTTGAACGCGAGCTTAGATGATTATTCTCTATGAGTGGTCTCTGCACGACCAACGCTCGTCTGTTCTATCACGCCGCTGCTGTCCTTGATTCTCTTGTTCATCGCAGATTCATGTTTCGGAGGGACCCTTAGGGTGCGTGATCAGACAGGAGTCACCTCTCGAGAAGATGGCTTTCTCTTTCAAAGTGACCCCTGAGGAAGGCATCGTTCGCACTCATCTTTGGGACACAACTAAGGGGATGCATTATACATTGTAAGTCGTCAGTTGACTGCGACATGCTCTCCATGAGCGCTGGGTGAATATCGCCTTGTCCCTTTTCAGCGACAAGAGCCTCTATCGCTTTCACGGCGAAGTGGGACCGAATGCGAGAGGCCAACCCGGTGGTGTGAGCTATCTTGGTAGCAAGAAAGCGGGCGAGAGGGGAAAAGACTGGGCCGAGGTCGAGAGTGCTGGTGTGCTGCCGTTCTCGCATCTGAAGTCGAAGACCGTGGAAACTTTGAAGGCCCACGCCCCGAAGGATTTCCCCTATGTCAACGTCTACATGGAAACCGAGGAGTGTCTCCAAATCGCAGAGGCGATCATGAACGACCCCCCGCAGGGGTATGACCCTGGTAGCGACTGGATTGTTCAAGTTCACCGAGAGAAGGCTGACGCGATGAAGGGCGTGTTGGATAGGATGAACGAAAAGCAAAAGAGAGAGATGGCCAGAAAGTAGAAACCCCAGGAGAGATTCTTTGGTGCGTTGTTCATGTTTATCATGATGTTTATGTGTGTGACTCACGGTACTACGCCTTAACTTGAGTTTTCTTTACGAAGTAGCTGTAGGGATTCCCTACGATACAGTGGAGCGAGGCTCACTCAGCGAGCTCACTTCCCTGCTAGAGAAGTGAGCTCGCTTCACTGTTCCAACCAATAAAGCGATAGATGCAGTTAGGTTAGAAGGCGCGCCGCTCGGCAGTCCCATCAACGGTTTTGGCGCCTTGAGTGACTGACGGGCGCCGTCACAGTATGGCAGGGCCCCTTAAACGTCCTCGGGCTGTAATAGTCGAGTTTGAGACTGGCGGATAGGGGACAGCTCGACGCGATCTCTATCACGTTCGGCAGACTGGAAGTGTGCATGTGTCAAATCCTCGTTTCCGCTCTACTACTCACTGGCACGCTATAGCAGAAACCGTCAGCGGCGATCGCACCGGAAAACCTCTCCCGGAGAGGCTCTCCGAGTGAACGGGTTGAGCGTTTCAACCTGGATCGTGTAGAAGCAATTTTTAACTTTCAACTGGGATTAAGTAGGGCATCGCGGCTCGCATGCTGTTTCAGCTGGTGCCCCTCGGAACCTTCAGCAGTTTCTTACGGGCTGAGGTACGTACGAACGACCTTTTCTGGCGGTCCTTACTGGTCCCATGCACGCGAACACTCCCACAGTGTTGGCGGCTTATGAGATTCACTGTCATTTACAAGGTCAACACTGCAGACTAAGAATCTTTCCCTGCGCTTATAGCCTATGTCCGCCAACTCCATGCTCGTGGTTCTCGCCACCGTTGTCGCTGTCACTGTGGCATTGCGGAGCGCCGGGTGTCTGGAAGAATCTCTCAGGAATCGCGGAGTAAGGCTCTCTTCATCACTTTTTTTGATTTCGTAGTTTTTGCAGTTCGTCGATTGGCTTCATCATTTCTAACTCCTCAGATATCTGTCACTTCGGACGGGTCAGGGTGCCAGATAGAGCACTTTAACAACCATGACCTTCGGATTGCTTCTTCGGTCTTCGCCTTTTATATGTCGGACGAGGAGGGCGTCACGAGCTTTAGGTTCGACCACTTTGATAGGAGACAAGTGTTCGTTTTGTAGGTTCCAGGGGGTCTGCTTGTTCTCATGAGCATTTCTACTCACGGCTGCGTGTGACGCGAATGTCGTGCTTCATTGAACTAGATACTGCTCTTTTCAGCGATAAGTTCCATGATTACTTCAAATTGTCGACAACCAACCTCACCATCGCGATTGACAGAGGCGAAGCCTTCCCGGTTGAGCACACATGGCGCCTACTGGAAGAGAACGGTGTCTCGCCATTGCGGCTCCTTTCGCCGAATATCCGAGGAAAACTGAAACGAACTCGCACGACTCTCCCCGACTGTCTCGAGATTGTGGATGCGATTGTTGGTAACCCTCCGCCTGGGTATGAAATGTATAAATATGATGGTTACTGGTTGAGTGAATTCTACAGAAGAAATCTCGAAGTAATCAAAAAAGTTTTCTTCCAATTGCGGGCTAGAAAGCTGCTCAATCTGCTGTGAGTTCTCACCTTCACAAGGCGAAGTTGTTTTCATCCATCATGATGATGTGAATGCATGTGCCGCTCAGTCGTGCGGATTGAGTTGAGAACTCAAATGGGCTGGGTCAGCGAAATTCGGAACAAGGCTCCGAAGGGATAATTGCCGCCAATCTTCAACACTGACGGGCAGGACCAAGGAGAGATGAATCGTGGTGTGCGTGAACTCGCGATTCCTCCGTTGGGAGCATTTTGCGATATGGAACTGTCATCAATAGACGGAGCGATGCTTTGGAGAGAGAAGCGGTTCTACTGAGTGGTCCTTGCGGAAGCAGAAGGATCACAGGGAGATCAAGTAGGCGAAATGATCGGGTCCAGACATAGCGATAGATGGTGTTAACCTAAGCTGAGTCGGGGTGATTTTTTCACGGGATTGCACTCAATCTCCGGGTCACGGTTACCCACGTCGACGGAGGGAGAGTGGATACATACACACGATACTCCGCATTATACGGAAGATCTTCTTCGAAAAAGTCGTGCGCCACTGTGAGCGCCAATTTATACAGTAGCTGGGCATACGTCATTGCTGCTACTCAGAAATTCTTTTCTTTCCTATGCCGACTCGTCGATCGCTGAAGCGATCAGTCGCGAACGCCACAACAGCGGCAGCTCAACTTGGATTGTCGTCAAGTACAGGTATTGGAGATATCTTCTCACAGTTCGCAGGAGGATCTGCTGGGTAATAGTGGCGGGCGGGTAAAGAATGATCCGGCGGAATGGCGTTTCGAATGGGCGTGGATTAGGGAGAGCAATTCAAGCTTCCTCGGGAGGCAGAATGCGTTCAACAATTTCGATCATATCGACTGAATATTTGTATACAAACGTTCTGGATATTGTTACACTATATAAGATAATTATTGCAATAATAATTATTGCACTGTTACACATTCACGTTCTCTGCACAACGCCACGCACGATTAACGACCAGCCTGCCATCAATTTGTCATCGCCGCCGCAATGACAAGCTTCACGGCAACTTTTGACACGGTTCCGGTAGCCTCATTCTTGGTAGCGGGCGAGTTTATTTCTCTGCCTAATATGGTGGATTATCATACGCATTCTTCATTTCCCCGGTGCTTGCCTCAACAATTCCTGTACCACTTGAACTACTCGAGTCCTTTCACACGTACGGTGCGTGACGTGACGTGTCAGAAGCTATGGTCTTACCGTCAAACAATTCGAAAAAGAAGAATTCCGTTTGACGAAAAGCTTCGCCAAGATCTCGCGAGGCTTCCGTTCTAACGGGAGAGGGTGACATTGGGGACGGAAGCGAACGTGCTGGCCCACGTCTCTGTATACGGCTGTGGTAGAGCCGATACCGTATTCTTTACGAGAAACACGAACCTCGAAGTAAACGTCTTGAACGTTAACGCTGGTGACGAGAAGGCTCCGATCCACACACGGTCAGAATCTGCTTGGTGGTACCCAGCGCTCAGTGCACAATATGGTAGAATCGCTTTACGATAGATTCGTCTTGATCAGTTGCGTGATTTCTGCACGAGGCTTTGTGGCCCTGACTCGTGTTAGGAGTGACTCCGATCAGTACTTTGCCTGCGGAATCATCCAGATCGGGGATATTGTGTGCATGGCGGAAGTCCTGCTAGTCATCCTCCTTGCCACTGCATAGTGGCTCCGAGGAGGAGTAGGAGGTGCTGGTGTTATCCGTGATTATCCAGTTGGCTGACTCCAACTTCGATCATTGGGCAGATTATCTCGATATTTTTTTCTATATTATGGGATATTTTCAAACTGCTACACTAGTATTAGTGTCCAGTGGAAGTCCCTCGAGGGAAATGCGGTTGGAACGAATCCGGCAATTGGAAAATCAAATTCAGGAATTTTGGGAAAATGAGCGGCAAATTTCCGCTGGCAATTCACCAGAACAATTCGCTGAATCTTCTGAAAATCTTTTTGGATATCGATAGTTAAATATGCTGATGTCGTATGTGGTTGATGTGATCAGATACGGCGCTTCGTCCAGTCAGAATAGCGCGGCCATGGCTGCGGTTGTTTATTGTGGACCTGATCCTAGCGTGGGCCAATTATTTCGGAAATTCGGAAAAAAAGATTCATTGACGAGGATGAAGGCCTACGAGGAGCTGAGAAGTAGAGTGGAAGACAGTGATGGTAGAGGTCGCGAGTTTGAACCGCGGGGGAGTTATTGTTATCTCGTTTGTTAGAAACCGACTCAAACGGATTGGCGAGTATTTTGGAGCCGTTCGCTGCACATTACCGACGATCAGCGCTGCTGGATCCAGGTAGTATCTTGGGTTGGAGCGTGCGGTGAATGGCTTGTCTCTAATTTGCCACCCGATGAGCGTCAAGACTCTGACATGGTGCAGCTTGTGACCTTGAAGTAGGTAATGAAAAACGGAAATTCCCGAGGTCAAATATTCGCAGCAAGTGCTTCACTCGCTCCCCTCCGCTTCTTATGTTCCTCCTTTCAGACTGGCGTTGCCGAGCTGCTATGCATAGCATAGTCGGCCTGCTGGTATCTAGGTTGAAGCGCGACGCTATGCGATATATACCGGATATACTTCCCTCGCTGTATCTTGCTGCATTGTAATAAGAGAGGTGGAAGATTCTTGGGATCGTTACCTTCACTTGATTTTGGTCTCTTTGATCGATTCGTAGCGCTCACCTTGAAATCGCTATGGTAGCTTTGTCATTTCGAGCTGTAAATTTCTTTTCCATCTTATATATCATAACTACTTGCGTGGTCATGTATTGCTACATGCGAATTCACTGATTTGACTCTTCGCGCGATTCGGTCACCTATCTTTACTCTCTATAGGTACGATACTCACTATGAAGTATGCCGATCGGCGTCTGCGGCTCTGGCGATGATTTTCCCTCACCAGAATAAACGAAAAATGGCAATTTACGACAAGTTCAGAGATCCGGTTCGGAAGGAGGTGCGGTGGAGGAGAGAAATATCATTGCACGCGGCAGTCATTCCCCTCAGATTTGCTGGTTGCTGTCGTCTGAGTGTACTATGCAAGAATTGGATGAGATATTCGGTTGTAGTGGCGGCGCATCTAAGGTCGATGCTAGTGATGAGAGTGAGGGAAGATACGATCGAGCTGTTTGTGCAGCTCTCACTGCTGTGCCGAAGTAATAAGGCCAGACAATTGGCTATGGAATTACCAATTCAGCATATCTCATATAACCATTTCGGCTCTTGCTCGTCTCACATAAACACGTTACTAGGCATATGTTTAATACTCTGACTTGGGCGTATCTTGACCATTTCGACCTAGGCGCATCTTGAACATACCGCATCTGGCCTAAAAGTCAACGCCGAGAGCATCTTTTCTTCTCAGATTCGCGATGATGCCGAACACAAATACTGTGGACCCCGCTATTGTTTCCATGGATTTCATTCACTTTGCACTACCACCTTATCGGTCTTCGGTAATCACCGCAGAATTATGGATTAAACGAATCGAGGCGAGGACCGAGTTCATGCGCCTTTTCGCAGGTGCGGACTGCTGCTCTAGCACGGTGCTTGCTGCCATTATTCTCGGAGGGTATCTTGAGGTCGAAAGTTGAACACGAGGTTGACCTCGAAAAGATACTCGCATTACTGACAGCCACCCAAGGTGATCTTACCGTTGGCGCTGCTACCGCACAATTCATACAGGTGTTAGCTGAAGATAGGTAATATATCCGGAAAGCGCTCGCCTTGGTGATCGATCGTGCACCTCAGTGACTTATGCGATAAACTGGGGTCAAGCCGCAAGCTCCGGCAGACATTATGTAAAACAGTCGCGAGTGGTAGCAAGATTATCAAATCAATACCTACAATCATGCGGGGTATAGCCAGGAACGGCGAGGAGGTGGGGAGGGTTTCTATCAGGTGTCTCGGATAGCCGGTATTTGTGAACTTACTCACCGGTAGAACTCGTCTTGCGCGGCATGTCTTTGAGTAGATGTGAAGTACAGAGTATAGGGTGGGTAGAGGTGGGCTTTTTCTCGTGTTGTAACTTTATGCGCAAAGTTGAGGCAATCGTACGAGATCGTACCGATAGTATGATAATTGAAATGCCGCTGGAGTAGTGGAACGGCGTGAATGACAATCCGTTGTAGGCAGGCTGGTAGCGTAAATTTAGAGGTAACGCCGAAGAGATTAGAACTGGCCGTCACATATCCCTCGGCTGTTGTTTATGGCAGGTTGTACTAAAGTACTCCGTAGAAGAGTTGATGCCGAGTATCTTGAGAGCGCTAGGTGCACCACAACCAGCTCCTCCGCCGAGGGCTGTGTATCAGGTAATAGCGAATCGCCAGTGACCGCGCCTGACGAGATCTCCCTGTCTCACGGGCCCCGCAGGGATAATCCCTGTTGTTTATCCCAACCTGGTACGATATTGTCAAACATACGAAAGACTTCTGTGGCTGCGCGAGTTGTATAGTCAGTGAGGCTTGCTCCTCCGTGATACTGTAATGGATAGTGAGTACAGGAAAGCCTGAGAATTACTGAGTCTCTAATGCAGGATCATCGAACATCTCGGGATGGGTGGTATTATCCACCGGAGTTAATCGCCCACTTCTTGTCAGATATTCGCCGAGTGCCTAGGGATCAGTTCCGCGGACACTAAGTTTTCCCAATGCAAGAACGAGATTATCGACTTGTTCATGGAGTTGGCCCGTCACTTCATAAATTCGGGTAATAGATGCGCTTTTTCGGTTTTTAGTCGTTTTGACGCTCGACAACTTTGCCCCCCTGTCCACCCCCTGGTTCCTCTGAGATCAGACTTAGTTCTTGACGGTAGTTTCTACCAAATGGGTAGCGATAGTAATATATGACAGTAACATAGTGCTCACATACTGCATCAGAAGTATTCAGCGGGTTCTATTTACTCGCTAATGCTCAGGCATTGATGATACTCTCCCTCCGCCGAGTGCTACTGCCAAGATCCCCGAGGCGTTTGGCCAGGCAGTTTCCGCCGCTTCTAAGAAGATCGCGGATGAAACTCTTGTCGTCGCTGATGAGGAGTTTCACAATTCTCCGAAGTTCCCAGCTTTGCTGGTACACTGGCCTCGGTCCGACGCTGTTGTCGACTCCTTGTATAAGGAGAGTTTGCGGGATTGCAGTTGGGAACAGCTGAAAGCGCTCTCCCAGGTGATCGATCCGAAACGATTGGTACAAGATTTAGTGGCGATTGAAGGATTGCCTGACGCCGCCTGGGAAACAGTATACGACGGGTTGGACGGAATTCATGTCGAAGATCGCTCCGCGATTTTCTCCTGCATTTCCAAGACTTTGCTGGGACGGGGCGAAATCGATCGACTGATCGATATTCGTGAACGAACGAAGTGGCCGGAGGTTGAATCTGCATGCATTGAAGATGCGGCAATCGATGCTCTGGTTGACGCAGTTGAGGTGGAGGCTCCGTGCAGGACCGCGAATAGCAATGGGTTGGTGTCGTTCGATGTTTGGTGCGAGAAAATTGCCCCTGCGGGATACGCTGAGGATCTTTTCACAACTGAGGAGTTTTGCATGAACTGGGGAGGAGGGGATGCCGAGGCTGCCTGCCACGTTCGGGCACAGGTTCTACCCCGGGCAGTGACGATTTGCGTCACCGAAAATGACCAAGATCATTCTTTCTGGCTAGACGTCATCGATCGGATCGCCTCCTGTGATGCGGAGGCCTGTCGCTTGGCTCGTCCAGACTGCGTCAAGATTCTCATCGAGATATTGTTCACGCAGAGAAGGATATCAGACTGCTGGGGCCCTTTAGCAGTATTGTTCGCCTTGGGCTGGACAGATTTTGCGGACTCGGAAATGCTGCCGAAATTGCATACTATCCCTGCGGCTAAAGCGGCGGTTGTATTGGAGCAGCTGGGGCCTTTGGAGAATTTCGCGCGCCCGGAAATTATACGGGCGGCACTAGAGTTGTCCCAAGCGTGGAATAGCAAGTTCAATGGTGAGGTGAAGAAGGCGATCGATCAGGCAGTTTCTTACGAGGAGCAAGAGAGAATCTTCTCTGTTATGGTCAACCTGGTGCGGGAAGATACTTCTGTCGATTACAGCAGTTTAGTGAAGCTGCTGTTGGTTCGATTGAAGAATATCAGCGTTGACGGTCTGGCGGAGGATCTCCTCACGGAAGCGAGTTTGTTGAGGTTGGTATTGAAAATGAGGAAGGGGGAAGTGACCTCGGAGACTCGAGATCTGATTAGAGAATTTTGGCAACCGAAATTATCGTCGGGAGATCGCAGCGAAGTGACGGACGCTGCGAAGGTTATCGAGGCACTGGGAGGAGTTGAAATTGGTTCAGAGATCCTTGAAAAGTTTTCGCGTATTTTGAAGGGTGACGATGAGGCTGGAGTGGCTTGCTTGTGGAAAATTGGGGCAAAGGGCGAGCCTATTGAACGCGAGAAAGTTGGGCAAATTACGGTAGTCAATGATGATACTGCGGACTTATTCACGGATTGTGAGGACCTGCTGGAGAAGGCGACCCTCAGGATGCCGGCGACATCTATTGTGCCGGAAGAGGTATCAAAACAATTGGGCAGCGAAGCAGCACCGGAGTGGATTCTGACACTTCTAGCTTCGCCTGAGGATCATCCAAGGGCGCTGGTCGACTGCGGTTGTGCTCGCTTATGCGAATTGAAGCCGGGAGAGGTGGAGGTGAATCATCAGACTCGAGAGCTTCTTCAGCGTGGTTCTCTTGAATTGTGGCTTTGGGCGTTGCATGTCGATCCTGCCGTTCTAGAGGAAGTTGATACTCGGAGCGTTTATGATGAAGTGATATCGCAAATGAGGAGTCACCCGATCGACGATGCTAGTGCTGTCGGGCGAGCGCTGTTGGACCTGGACTTGGTCGACCAGGAGTTGCTTGGCTGGCGAGTCCTCACTATGCTATGCATGAGAGGTTTCGAGCCGCTAGATGAGGCGGCAGGTCGCTGGCTGCTACCGCAAGTTGGACGCGTGATATCACCAATATTGATTGACGTTGAGACGGAGGAAAGCCAGAGTGTGGACGGTGTGGTGGCACAGTATACACCATCAACTAGGGAGCTGCTGGGCCGGAAGGAAGCCGCTGATGGACTCAAGACCGAACTGAGGATCACTCTGCCGCAGGATTGGCCAATGGCTAAGGCGAATGTCAAGGTAGGATTTCCCGGGTTTTTTGAAGTGGATCGCTGAAACAGTATCAGTGGTTCCAAGTCGGAAGACTGCACCGACGGTAGGTAATTTGAGTAACTTTAAGCTTTCCCGAAGGATCGGCTCTTAAAACGATTGTTTTATAGCGTTGTGATATCGTTACTGCGTCGGCACTCTTCTACTACTCTTACTCCATCGTCCATCGATCTCGCCTTTGCAGCGTGTGGCATGATGTACGCACAGTGACTTGAGGAGCTTAATACTTCATCGCTCCAGTCGTCTGCGAGCTCGAGTCTCATCAGGTCTCTCCGATACCGGGCGTGCCGTCCTCGCGCAACCAGAAGCTAGCATTGGCAGTCCTTCGTGAGATGACCAGAGCGGGCATGGCATCGGCTTTGAGAATATGGTCGGCCAATGTTGACAGAATATTCGACGGTGTTGAGCCTTGTGTCATTTGCTATAGCATTGTGAGTATCGACAGTAACAGTCTCCCGAATAAACAGTGCAGGACCTGCAAAAATAAGTTCCATAGCGATTGTATTTATCGGTGGTTCAGAACGAGCCAGAAGACGACGTGCCCGCTCTGCCAGAGCCTGTTTTAGGCGTGGTACTCGAGTTTCTCTCCATAAGACGCGCCGGTTGTGTTCAGGGCATCAGTCAGTGTGAAATGTCGCGTGGCATTACTTCGACAAGAAGAACTCATCATGAGCTCCTCTGTGTGTGAGTTATCAAGTGAGCTCTGTTCATCAAGCCGAAGAATGTTGAGCTCCCGTTACTAGTCAATGCGGTTGCACTGACCATGAATATTGGGCTCCTCTATGAATATTATGAATAAGAACCGACGTATGCGGCGTGCAGTCGGCTGACGGAGGGCACATCGGTAACACTGGATTGAGCCCGAGCTTACGAAGCTTGAGCTAGCGGTTCTTGTGGCGCGGAGAGGCGAGCTGAATTTGAATCCATGTGGTTTAGAGGCATTTCGTAGAAGCAGTCAGTAATTTTGTCTGACTCCGGACTAAATGACTCCATGGATTCTCTTAGAAACTCTCTTGAAAAAGCCAAACTCGGGTCTACTGGATATTCATAATTGACACACCACTACTTTCAGCAAACCAAAGCGAGAGTGATCCAGAAACATGCGATTCTGCCTAGAACTCGAGCTGCGAATCCTTTCCAATAAGAAGGTTACGCTCCGACAATAACAAGATAGCCATGCCGGACATAACTGCACCGGTATAAGGCAGCCGAAACCACAACCACCACCTGAAAGCATTGTGTAATTTGAATGGCAGAGTCGGTCTCACCGTGGGACTATGCTGAAAACCCGTGCACAACAGTCGAAGATGGCCACTCCGACAAAACCCATCATGAGATGTGTTAATGCCTCTCGAGGAACGTCTGAAAAACGAATGTATATTCAACGTCCCAAGCTGGAATATCCAGTATCAGTGAGCAGACTACGGGGCGTACAGTAGACGGGTAGTGGCAATACCGTAGTGCTCTACATAACATAAGAGCTGATTTCTGAACTCTGAGGCTCTTCCATGGATGCACTGTCACAGAACACTTGCTCCACACTTTCAGTTCTCATTCCCTCGACTACTCTCAAGCTAACTATCTCCTCGTCGAGGAGATAACTATCTGAGATGGTTATTATCGAGGAGTCCTCGATCTCTTTGACTATGAGCCGGGCTCATTGAGCCTAATCTATCTATGTTATGCTCTGCTACTACGTGTCCTACGACAAGATAGTGCATGAAATAGCAATGACAAGATTCGGCTCGACCCTGGGAACTTCATGTTCTCACCAGTAGCCATCCGACTGGTCACTACTGCCAGCGCGATCGGTACCGCAGGTAGTCCAAATCGAAAAACACCGTAGAGCATATTGTACCTGAGTGTAAATTACACCCGAGACCATAACGTTAGTCTTACTCTGTATTCCGGAGAGGTATGGCGTACCGAGCCGCCTCGAGGCCCCAGTGAGGAGCTCCGGCGGCTACCAACAGACACGAAGTGTAGTGGACACAAGCTGATAGGACGTGCCGAGCAACTGACATAATTTACAAAACGCATCCAGAATGAAATGCCGACGACTGCGCGTTGCGGATCGCTCGGAAATTATCGGTCACAATAGCACCCGCGGAGCAGAACGCACAACGCACCATGTAAGGTCATATAGCATACAGAGTTGGGAGAGAACACACTACGCGAGGGAAACGTAATCCACCCTTACTCTCATCATCGCTCTTGTCCTGCATCCAGTATCGTCCAGTCTTGGTTCGAGTCTGGCTGGAGTCCTCAGTCAAGGCGGGGATCATGTGGACCGCGAAGGCCTGAAGAGAACAAAGAACCCCCACTGGACGTGATTTCATCGTCGTGTGAAGCCTTTCGGTTAAAATCTCGAGCGCCAACGGTAGTGGAGCCAGCGTTACACACTTACGGCGCAGAGCAAAGGCGTTAGGCTCAACACACCCCACCACTTCCACGATGCCGGTATCTACAATCCCATCATACGGCACGATCACCTTCAGCTGAGAGAGCTCACTTGGATCCTATCGACATAATCCCTCCGCTTCTGCGCCCACCTCGGCAAGTTCTCGGTCCATGCATCTTTCCAATCCGACTCCACCAACTTCGTCTCCTCTACAAGCGATCAGCGTCACCAACGCTCTGGGCAGTCACCCCTGCTTACGCCCAACAGGCTTGTCCAAGCCGAGTTTCTGCTGTTTTCGCAATTGTTTTCGAGTGAGATTTGCGAACCCTCTAGCCTGGCTAAGTTGAGACACAACAGTACGCAGGGTCAAATGCCTACACTGCGCTTGTCGGAGTAACATCGTAGATCATACAAAAATCTATTGACCAAGAACTTGAGGAAATCACCTATTACTTCTACAGAAGCTGGAGTTAGAACGGCATGCGTATAAATCAATCGGCATGCGACTTTCACTACTTATGATCGCGTTCTACAGATGACACACGATCGAATTTCTCTCCCCGGTGGTCGCCGAAGTCTAGCGCTCAGGAACCTCACTTCAAAGGCCCTAATATTGTTTTTCATCGGTTTGCTACTTTGCAACTTGACTAATGATCTATGATGACTTTCCTAGCACAGCTGAGAGGCACCAGTACCCCTCTCCCCAATGTGTGCATAGTGGAGGAGCAATATCGAAATAGGTGAATCGAAATCAGCTCATATAAGCAGTGGTCTCTACTCCAGGAATGACCCTCACTGCTCCCGATGACACGTGGCGATAACAACGAGATCCGGAACACTCCTAACCCGTTAGAAAATTGAGGTATAACGCAACAACACTCAACTGTGAGAGGTCTTCGTGAAAATGTATAAAAGTCTACGGTAGTTGCAAATAATACAAATTGTAGTGAAGCGTTCAACTCTCACTCTGCAGGGCCCGAGCTCGTTCCACCCATCTCGAGATCTCGCACGCCAGAAGTCGGATACATCACCCTACCAATATCGTTGGAAGGAGTACCTAGCGAGGAATAAGAGGAGTACTCAAAAAAAATCTTACAAGAAGAAACCAGCGGAAATTCGTGCAATTCTACCAGAATTTTCTGTTTCTGAATTTACTGATTCGATCAACTGTTTCATGCAGAGGCGTACCCATCACTTAGATGAGAGCGATCATACAGTTATATGGCGCGTGTGCAACAGGCGCTAATGGGGTATAGAACGATTGTCATACGATGACCTCCTTACGTTCATCTGGCATCTCAGACTTGGTCCGTTTTACACGTCTGCTGGGGAATATCCTCCACCCAGCTGAAGCCGTGCTTGAGGCGGTTCCGCGGGGTGGTCGGCCGTCGACTGAAGCGGCTGGAGAAGCCTCACGGACTGGCTCGCTTGAGCAGCACCGCCGAGCGAGAAGGGCGCCGCAACCGCAGCTGAGTAACTGGCGAGAAAATAGATCAGCGCAACCATCTCAATACAAGATCAGCTCCCACACTCCACCGTCGTCTCGGTCGTTGCTGCGGAAATTTTTTCGATACACTTCCGGTTTGCGCACGAAGTCGAGCGTCTTCGAAGCAGGACTTTTCTTGAGATCACGCAAGAGCGAAGTGCGATTCATCAATTCCACGGCTAACCGAGCAAAGATAAGACGCTTTGATGAGTACAAGAACAAGCAAAGCCGTATGCTGGTAGTTGAAAGAAGAGAATCGCGGGTTTTCTGAGAACTCTATCGTCATCAACTCCGGAAGGAGCACGCACTCCGACTTCGAGGTTACGATGCACGACCGCCGCCGTTGGATGGGAAGCTCTCAACAAACGGAGATTCTCAACTTACCACAATCGCTATGACAATATATATGCTGACGTTCATGTTGGGCATCCTCGGACTCAAAGAGGCTCTGATTACGCCTGCCAAATCTTCCTGCTTGAGAACGGGGCTCTCGCAATGAGGACAGGTCGAGACACGAGGTTGATTTCGAGCGGGAATAGAAAAGGACTTCAGCACGCTCCCGGACTCGGAGTCCACGAATTCAGTGACAAGATTCGAACCTGCGGAGAGTCTAACGGGAGACTGAGGAGTCCGATGTAGCCTACTCGTCGCAAGGTGCCGAGTAAAGCCGTGCACGTTCCCTTGTGACCAGACGAGCTGCTTCGCGTCGGGCTTGTAGTTCGTATCGCGCTCCTTAGAAGCAGCACCCGACACAACAAAAGACAGCGAGTCCTCTTGCAACCACTGCAAGTCGTGGTCGTGGCCTGAGACGTACAGGTCCACCGAGTACCTGAGACACGGCGGGACTCGAGTTAGCAGTGCGATGATTTTTTTACCGTTTGAGCAAAGGAAGGACGTCTCTGATCATATAGTCGTTGTCGCCGTGCCATCCGACGCTGTACACTGGATGGTGACCGAAGACCACGATGAACCTGCACTGACGCTGCCACGGTCCACGCTGGACTCAGTGAAACTTACGTCGCTTGCTGACACTCTGACGAAGCAAGGCGAGCGCGGAGGAATCGAAGCTGGCCTTCTTGGTAGAGATCTTGTGTATCAATGAAAACAGCACAAATCGAGACGAGTAGACCGCTGTGGATGATGGGAGGGCTGAAGTATCGTCCCGGCATTTGCCACCGCCCGCTCGGGTTGATTCGGGTGCGAATCTGAAAATACGTCATCCTGGTCAGCACCGTAGTGAGCATCCTACAACTTGCGCGAGGGCGTCTTGTCGATAATCGTGGTTGCCGAGGACTGCGTACCAAGGAAGGTCGTAGCCGAAATCCATATGAGACTCGAACCTGCCCGAGATACATCTCAGATGACAAAACCCCACCCAGCAGAGAAACGACTATGTAAGTGCATCGAAGCAAAGCGCCCGGATCCGCAAGAAAGTAAATATAGACTGGAAAATTCAACCATAATACAGTTTTATGAAAGATACTATGTT
Source organism: Perkinsus olseni (assembly GCA_013115135.1). Taxonomy (NCBI): domain Eukaryota; phylum Perkinsozoa; order Perkinsida; family Perkinsidae; genus Perkinsus; species Perkinsus olseni. Next base: position 130,722 of record JABANP010000030.1, on the reverse strand, counting down.
CTCCGCCATGCATATGGGCGCCGCTAGGAGAAGTGGACATTATAAATTCAATTTTCTGTTCCTGTTCCGCCCACCCTTTTGAAATTCCCAGCACTCAAAATTATGTTGCGGAGCTTCCACAGCCATCGAGCTACTTACGTATCTTCAAATTGGGAGTCGTCCCAATTAGACACGCCGTTCTCATAGAAGTTGTCTCCTATCAATGCGATAAACTGCGTCGCTGCTGACCATGGCCGAGCCGCTAATGTCGATTTCAACTGAACCAATACTGGAGCGAAGTAAATGACAAGGTACTGTGCTTACCGTTTTAGCAGTCGCAGAAAGACCGCCAGTGGCATCTCCCCAGTCACCGAGCGAGACAAACCCCAACGATTGTTTCTGCACTACCACCGCTCGCCTGTCCCGTCGCGGGGTTAATGTCTAGAAAGAATAAAATTGTGGTCGGGGAGGTCGGCCGGAACTCCTACCAGCGTGTGCAGGGTCGTGCCGTCATCACCATTAACGAAGCGCGTGACGAAGGTGCTGTTGTCCATCGTGTGCTCAGCAAAGCCGTTCACCAAACCTTTCGCCCACTTCGACCGTTTAGAGTCCGGATCTGAGACATTTGAGGCGATGCACACGAGATTAAATCACGCTATTGAACGCGATCCAAGTAACTATAACCTAAAGATGAATGACGATGAGACGAACGCCAATTACCCGTCATACGAAGACAACGAGAAGTTGACTACTGAGCCCACACGTACTCTTGCCGACCGGCTCTTGTCGACTTCCCGCACCGCAAATGATCTGCACGACCGAGTTGCCGCTCTCTGGCGCTCCGCCGTTGCTGGTGAGAACCTGGCAAAAGTGTAGTTGTTCAAATTCATCTCCTTACAATACAATAGACGTTAAGCCACTTGGAAAAGGAGATACGTCGCCGACGATGAAGCCGGCAAACGCTTTTGTTGTCAACATTCGTAAGGTTAAAGCGCAAGCTAAGACCACTGCTCAAGGGCCAACTCAACTGTGGACTGAGATCCCTCTTAGTGTATCCTTACTTGCATGTCATGGTCATGACCAGAAAGATACGCATCCACCTTCGCCTTCTCCAATATTGGCAGTATATTATCTGACACCGAAACCACTACCCAAGCGCTTCCACTCAGACGAGCGAAACTACCAATAACAGTCTGATTCTTCCCGTGATTGCCGATACTAAAGGCTGGCACGTGGGAGACAGCGACAAGCCATGTGGCGTTCTGAGCTTCATTCGACAGTAGCGTCCTGAGATGGAAGATTCGGATCTCCAGAGGCGGCGTGTTCCACGGTGTACAATGCAAAACAAAGAAGGCAACTTCTTTCTCTTTCGTTAATTCGTCAAAAAATAAAGGAGAAAAAAAGCTCTTTCGGGAGGGCAATAATATCGACAACTCCGCCTCGGGTTGAGAAAAATATCGGCTTTCCCCCAGAGAAAAATCCTAAAAACGAACCGGTGCAACGACGGAACGCCACCGCACACGCCTTAGCGCTAATGATCTTTCTCTAAGGAAGTTCATAGCCACTGAAAGCCTCCGTACAACCATTAATGAGACGTATGGGTTGATTCGGTTGACCAGTTTTCAAAGTGATGTAGTTAGAGTACTTCTATCGAGCAAAAGTAGCGAGCCAACCGCCACGCTCGACCACGTCTTACTTCCGTAACCAATTCAACTGCTTCTCGTCGGTAGTAAATCGCCACGAGTCGAAGAACACAAAGAACGCGTAATTGCTTTCCGCTGCACCTCCGTCGAAGTCCACTCGAACACTATACCAGTAGGCCGGCATTTTCCATGCACCTGAGACTTCAAGATCAGCCGGTACACGACAGAACCGAAATTTTCTTCTCCGTTCTACTTTCCTTGAGGTGGGCTTTGCGTGAGCATGTTAGAGTCGCGTGACGCTGAGACTTCCCGATTGAACACGTGACAAGCGAATGAAATAAGTCGGCAAGTAAATGAATTTTCATTTTAAATCCCCCCAAAAAACGGTATGTTGTGCGCGCGAGACCGTTCTCGCCACACTATAAATATCCGAAATATTCGACCGAAGGGAAATGCTATCGACCAACGGCCCGCGACTCGAGGTAAGATGATCTTGCAACCTGCTTATCGCTGCGCCAAGCGACCCTGCTGTGCTGGGCCAAGCTGTATATCCTCCTAATTCTTCGGCTTGTGAAGATTCAAGTTGCCACTTGATAATACACTCACGAGCTCGGAAAGCAAAAAAACTTTCAGGGGAGAACTTCGATGGCTGTATTCATGGCATGTAGGTGATGAATCCCTACCTCTCTCGCCTGCGAGCTTCAATCCAAGATATTCCCGCTACTACCTCCGCTATCATAGCCGTACCGTAGAAGCTGTGCATCGGGATTCTTCCGATAGTCATGATTTCCTAAAGTTACGTACCACGGCACCGCATCGAGGGGTGCTCTTGACTGGAAAACCTGACTCCAAAAAGATACTTCCGACCACCTCTTTCATCGACCTGAGCCTACATCCTCAAAGATACGCTGGAATCGATCGTCCTCGCGATCTGTGACACCATCGTTGTAGAAGTTGTCACCCAGGGACGCGACGAACATCACTGGATGGTCTGAAAAACTGGCCTATGTGGACCGAATTTTGTGGCGCGCATGAATCCTATCGCTCTCATTTGGACATATCACCAATACTATTGGTCAACTCATCTCCTTTTTGTAGAATTCCAGGCGAGCAGGATTTTCCCCCTTTCTCCCTACCCTTCATTTTCTCCTCAACTATCGAATTCATTCGCCCAGCATTCGCGGAAGCCCGGGTCGTGTCCTGGTCGCCCCAGTCTCCTATGCTGAAGAACGTAAACCCCCGGTCGTCCGGGGATCTCAACTGACAAAAACGATCACTTCACGAATGATCAAAAATCCCTGACTTCACAGAGACCGGTTAACCCTTATTACTCTCTCAGTCATGCGACGTACTCCACCTTGAAGGGCGGGCTCGGCAACAACTGATGAAAAAAGTGTTAAAATCAGAGCCGCGATTATTGCCATTGTGACATTTGAGAAGGCCTGATAAACGTTACAAATGAAATGGTCGAATTGACGAGATCGAATCAGCACTATAACACAATCGATCAGCTTTTATTGATACACCGCAATAACTTTCGAAGTGTGAAGGCAGCGGCAGGAGTGAGCTTAGTATACTACTAGCCTGCATATCTTCGAGGTCAATAGTGCAAGATACGCAGCAGCTTCACAATGGTAACGATAAAGGGGATCCCCAAGGATGGGCGGATCGTGCAGTAGTCCAAATGATACCAAAACCAACATCACATCGATCATCATCAGCCATTGCAGATGATTACTACTAGAATTACTCATAACAGGCGGCAGCGGGCGTACTGTAAAGCTACTACTCATCGCCCGCCGGAGAATGTTGCAGGAAAACACTGAATACGCGGAGCCACGCCGCGACAAGGGCAGTCCTTGTCAATTCAGACAGACCGGCCAATGGCAGCAGCCTTGGCAACTCTGACACGGCAAGAAATATACTCTCCGTTATGATGGAGTGGTGATAATAATAATGATAGTAAGGAGACAATCGCCGTACCTGGAAGGGAGTATCTCAAGCAGCGCGTCAAGAAACCAGCGGCCTTACCTAGTCGCCTTGGTTCTTCCGACCACATAGTGGACCGAATAACTTCTCGAAGAAATTTGGTTTTGGTCGATGACCTGGAAACGGCAGGAAACATACTCAGATTACCAGGGCTCGTATCAGACTCACCTCTGCCATGAGGATTACCACCAGCCGCTCGATCCATGCCCATCCTAAAACAGCAAACGTGAACTCCACTTGAACGGAGACCGAGTGTGAGAATTATTACCTATCAGCCTGCCGTCCATCCGCATTCAAGTGTCCTGTATCTAATCACGAAAGTTATCGACGTAACAAGCTAGCAATCATTTCAAGGCGCGCAGTAATAGTCACTACAAAGAATAGGGTAAGGAATTGACAAGGACGGCAATTGGTGATTGGTAAGAAATTGGCAAGCGGTGAAAATTGGGTCATCGCACGTAGAGTAAGCGAAAAGCAGCAAAATCACATAGCTCCCTATTTCTCCAGAACTGATCAGAGGCTGGAGAAGCACTCCGGTAAAACGTTTACTACAAGCAATGCTGCAAAGGACCCTCGAAAAGAAATTCCCACTATAAACTTCAGCTGATCAACGCCCCCGTTACTACCTCCTGCCGAAGCCATACCGGTGCCGTCCTCTCTGAAAGAACCAGGAGCTCGTTATCATAAAGGTAAAAGGTTGTTCCTACCTCAGCTGATCCCTTGTTCGAGGCTGCGCCAACCGGTGATCAGAACGCCGCTTATCCGCCTAAAATATATCAATTTACGGCCGCGAAGGGCGAAGTGAAACAGTTGAGCATGATTCTATGGAAGCGGCAAGGAAGAACAAGAATTGCTCGAAAAAACACCATTCCTGGTGAGAATTCGCTGCATAAACTTCATACTTCTGTCGCTACCATGAGTGGGACGCACCATGGGACCAAATTTGAGATCGACTATGCCCCACCTCCCGGCCCAACAGTAATACCATAGAATCCTGGTTGATTATCCTCTGGCCATGGGCCATCCCCCGCGAGCTCCCGGAGTAATTCAGCTGCGTCCAATCGAACATTCCGTCATTTTGGAAACCTGAGCGATGAGCAAGTGATGATGAAATTGAAGTCGGAGAGAGAGATAAGACGGGCTCATTAAGACCAAGTAAGACGGGGGTTCGAGTGGGATGGCACAAACTTTTCTGAGTAAGTACAATTCATTCAAGAATACTTCCTTACCGATTTCTTCGAGAGGAAAAACCGATCTAACAGGCGAGTCCACTTTGAGTCGCCGATAATAATACCTTCCCGCATGAACAAATCCTTGAACAACCTTCTCAGGTATGCATAATCCGGCCTATCTTCAAACCGCAATGCTCTGCAATAATTCAAGTATGTCGCGAACTCTGAAGGATATCCTTTCGTCAGGACCTGAAGAGGGTGGAGTCGTCCAAATCATGGAATGACGATCAGTAGTTTCCCCGATTCCGTCACGAACAACAGCCGAGATTCCTCGCACACAGTCAGAGAGCACGCAAAGATGGACTTAAAAAAATTGGAAGGAGAATATTTGGCAATAGGAGCACTAATGATTCATGATGCACAAGCTTCATTGACCAGAACACCCATGAGATGGTTTTGCCTGGCCGTTCGCGTTCCTCGTTCAGGGAGTTTCGAAGATTCTATGCACCTGCAACTCCCCATCACCTCCACCGGCGTTGACATCTTCTTTTCCATGATCTTATGATACTTTTCCTGTTTGGTATTAGCCTTTATACCTTGCCACGGCAGTGAGCCACGATTGAAGTACATAAGGACCTAATCTCCATAACCTTCTTTCGCGCAGGTTCGATTCCTTCCATAGACGTTATTACATATCCTATTGCCTCCAAGTCATCCCTTCTCGACTGCTCGATACCCAGATGAGCATTTATACTAGCGTACCTCGCCGTTCCCGTAAGATTCTTATTCTCTTTGTACGGGATATGCTGATGGGTTTTTGGATCACGATACCTGAAAGGAGGATCATCAACCCGTTTCATTAGAAATCGGTCCAAGCGCCTCGCGGAAGTCGAAAGATCAAGGCAAACCTCTCATCCACAAAAGTTCACGTGAGATTTTATTTAGCAACTAGAGCCTGCGGAACTCGCTGAGCAGTTCTCACCACTATTTTCACGTTCAAAAAAATGGGTCGGAGCCGACCAGAGAAAACTTTCTAGCGCAAAAAGGCCGTTCGTAAGTCCAAAAGAGGTTCACCGACTTGGAACGGAAGCGAATTCCTCCACAATTCTTTCATTCTTCGCAAAGAATTTCCCTTACTTCTTAGCTAATCCAAAATCAATCAAGTAGACGGTCCCTGCCTTCTTGCCCCGCCCTATCAAAAAGTTGTCCGGCTTAATGTCACGATGAATGAAGTTCTTCGAATGTAGGTATCTGATAAGCCGTCATCCCTCCGTCATCAATCGCGCGCGCCCAGAGATATTATTACTCAATTCTGTGCAACATTTGATCAGCCAGCATTAGAACAGTTTTCAGACTAAACTTTCGGTTACAAGTGTTGAATAAATCCTCGAGGCTGGGCCCGAGGACATCCATTATCAACACGTTGTACTCTCCCTCGACGTCACAGTAATGTACCTACCAAAGAGTTGTTTCGAAAAAACACTAACCCCAACCAGTACAATAGAACTTATTCCGGGGGAGCGTCTTACAACGACCAAATTGTGAACCCAAGGAAGACGTTTCATGCATTTGTGCAAGCCAGTCTTAGAAGATACGTTCGTCACTATAGCCCTATACCCGAGAGTGCCGGGCCATGTGAAGTTCACGAAGACAGTTCAGGCGTTTCATGCACTCATCCATCTATTTAAGTCGTATCATAGTACATTGGCAATCCCCGGACCGCCCTGCAAATGCTTCAGGAGTTTCGCTTCGTATAAGAGCTGAGGATGCTTGGACTTGGCACTTTCCAACTTTGCAGCGACCTGGGATCCAGTAGGTTGAGCGAGGAGATAACAATGACACAAGATACCTCTTCTCCTGTTTGAACATTCACTGCGAGAAAGATCTCTCCAAAGGATCCACTGCCCAGTTTTCGGCCTGATAATACATGGAAAGAATCCAATTTCACACACGACTCAGCAGCACTACCCAACGCATACAGCCCCCCGACACGGGTCTCAGCCGGCAACGGAGACTGCGAAGAGCCACGCATAGCTGAGATAAGACTCCAACTAAGAATAAAAAAGGAAAAACTTCGCTCCGCCAAGCGAATTAACCTTCCACCAACGATTCCCAACCCAACAGGTATACAGCAAGGACAGCCAATGAGCATGGTAACAGTGCCTCAGAAGGCCGGTCGAGGGGAACGGCCGGATGAAGAGGGGCTCGGACTGAGGTCGAGGACCCCCATAGAGCTGTTAGGCATCGTGTAAGCTCTACCTGACGGAACAACACAATCTATGGCACTTTCCCATATTTTCGATCACCGAGGGATTTCAATGGAACTTGTTTTCTCCTCCGATTTTTCACAAACGTTCCTCGCAAAAGTTCTTATCAGCCCAGAGAAGACCCCCCAATAGCATTGATACCGCCGACAAAACTTGATTTTCCCGACATCACCCCGTCCGGATTTTTTCACCCAGCGACTACCCTCAGGCACCAGCAGCCGCTTTCTTGAAGGCAGCAACGGCGACGGGGTGAATAACGTTGCTTCCACTACCGGATGAAATTGTACTTCAGCTGGCGATTTTGGAGGCTCCTGAAAAAGTAGATGACGACGAGCCAAAGGCGAACACTCACCGGCTCGTCAATCGCTGCAGGCTCATCATTCAAGTTCAGCTTGACGACTTTTCTCTCTCTGGATGACGTCGCTTGAGCATTTATAATGCGTTTCAGTTGGCTCGCCCAGGAAGTCTTCTCGGAGTTCCGCGAAAATATTCCCGCCAAGGCTGAACCCTGTGCGTCTGGCGGCTCAGGAGGTCGTATCTGTCGACGACCGAAGCGCGTCAAAATTGAAAAAACCAGCACACATGCGTCCCTCAGGACCAGATTCAGAGAAGCGCAATTCAGTTCCGAAATCAACGATAATGTGCCAACCCCGTCATTAAGGCCTCAGCGCGAGAGACATGGCGACGAAGGAGCTCAAATATTATGGTCGAGCAAATACTCGAAGACGCCGGGAGAGACTGCTCATATCAAAGCCTAAAACGACAGACCTGCACACCCAAGAGTTCGACCCCGATTTTTGATACGCGTTAGTTAACCCGGGTCTGACGAGCGGTTCAATACGATGAAATTTAGCGCCACCTATGACCCGTCCAATACCTTAGAATAACACTTTCCCATCGACAGCATCCCGCTCAAGTGACGGACATTGGAAGAGCAACCCCTGTGAAGAATTTTACGCGGAGGTCGGGATAAAACTCAAGGCTTTTGCTACGGAATTGAGACGAATCCGAGGATTGAAAGATCCATGCAAAAGACCGGAAAGGTGCCGTTACGCAAGTTGGATGTCGTAAGCAGGTCCCCAATGCCTCTCAATACAGCTAACAGTTCAATTCAAACCCATACATCAGAGAGGTGGATCCCGTAGGTACCCCACGGTTCTTGGGAGAGCCCTACTTTTCAGTACAAACGCATACGAGCCCAGTCGTCGCTGAGATGGCATTCTTCAATATGACAAACGACTCGGCAGCACTCGAGATACTGATCAAGGTTCGACAAACATCACTGACTTTCTTATACGGTTGGAAGTTCCTATGATTTGGAAGTTTGCGTTACACTTATAAGCTCCGCGCGAGCGCAGATCCGAGGTTAGCCCAAGAAAGATACTACTTGAATTCGATTACGTCTTTCATACAGAGGCCGACAGTACCGTCGATGATACGTGAAGTTCTGTAACGGAACACTCGGTCCCGAACACTCTGTCCTGCTGCCGATTTCCTTGGTATCTTCGAAAACTGCTCAACCGCTGCACTCGCTATCGAAAAACTCCGCACGGTTTGTCCAACGCGGGAATCCCCCAATTTTGTACGACCCCAATACTGTACGACAGGCTGATCTCGCTCGCCCTAAATTCGCCCCCCAATACTGTACGACGTGAAAAGCAGACTTGTGGCCTGCTCCAATACTGTACGACGAGAAATGGCGCGCAAGCCCTGGAACTTCCAGGGCTTTCGGGGTGGAAGCCCAGTCGCTAAACACAACGCTTTCGTTCGCTCTATTAACGCAGTAACAAGAGTAACAATAGCAATATTAAGCGCCGTACACTTCCTGAAGTAATGCATGTTAGACGAATGAAGGATTCGCGTAACCGCTGCCTGCCACTGAATGCATTGACCAACACAACGCAATAGCGAAACTCAAAACCAGACTGAAACTTGGAAGTTTACGTAGCGTGAGATCATTGGCGCTGCAAGAGACGTATACTGCCTCTATTGCAGTTCCTACGAAAGACATGACAGAGGCTATACGCGCTCTCATGCGTAAGCCGAAGTTGCGCACACAAAGAATTACAATGTACAAGAAAATCGCTTCGACAAGAGAACATCAGTCGGAATTTTGCCACGCAGTCTCGGGAAGACGAGAGATCGCCTACTTTCATCTTCCAAGCAGTCGAAGATGTGCTGCCTCATCTCAGATTCCCGAAATAGGAACTTATCTGGTTGTTGATGAGGCGACGCAGCATAGGCCGTCAGGCGTGCCAGCACGAACGCCCCACAAAGATTACTGCCGACGGTTTGCTGTTGAACGGAGGGGCAAATCACCTTTGCACCGGTTCCGTAGAGCTCCCTCAGCCTTTTTTTCATGTAATCTGATATCCTGCTCTGCTCCCCCGTATGAACTATCGAAATAAAATATGTCACCATTAATCCTCGCAGTGCAGGTAAAGTGACAACCACCATCAGATATGGGCTGCAACACAACCAGATCGTTGTCAGGCACAGGTGAAAACCCGACAGGCGATAGCCACACTGCCTGAGCTTGATTGACCTTTCGTTTGAACTTGCGTTCAATACGAGTCATCCAAGCCTCTATCACCTGGTCGGAAATGCTCGAGCCCTCACCAAGTAGATTATCTCGATCCTCAGTCGTCAACAGCAAAGTAGTACCCACTCCCTCCCTGGGAGAACACGCCACGTAGGGAACAAATTGCGTCCTTTGTCGCTCTTATGCCCAGTTCCATCTGACCCTGACTTCTGCGAAGCTGCTTCCGCTGTGATATCCTGAGATCCTGTCTTAGTTTGATTTGGCATTGTAGGAGCCTCCACGAGAGAAGCTTCAGCTGGAGGGCTCCCCGCAAAAGCAGATGCCGCCTCATTGAACATGTGTAGCAAACCATCGTCCAAGGTATATACGTCAGGCGCTACGAGAATTCCGGCGTCGTCGTTCGATGGCTCCGAATCCGGCGGAGAATCACCCGCGTCGCAGGAAGTTACAGCTGCAACGCGCTTCCGCTGGTTCACTCCCCGCCGTCGGTCTCGAAGTCAGCCTTGCGCTTCGCGTCAGCGGCAGGTTCAATCGTAGGAAACTCGAGAGACTCCGACTCGTCGACTTCGCGAGGCATATCTTTAACTATCCTCCTGATGGACGCCCTCACTTTATCGAACCAGCTCCCAAGGCTTTCTGAATCTACCTTGAAGCGGCAAACCCTGCGCAATATCGCGTCATTCTCGAGGTACCGAGCCTCACGAGGGAGCCCCTTTCTCGAGCAGGTGCGCGATCGCTATTCCCCGCAGCATTCCGATGGTAGAGGTACCCTTCAAAAGCGTAAAGAGTTGTCCCCTGACGCTCTCCACGAACTATTTCCAGCCGCGGGCTCGCGGTTTCGTCAGCAGTAGACACGGGGGCCACCATGCCAGGCTGGTCCGCATCTTCATGCAGCTGAGGTGTCCCAGAGGCATGAGGAGGCGGGGTGGTATTCATATTTGTGACGCAGAGGTGGGAAAATATAACTAAATCGAGTCAATTAGATTCGAACGAAGCATGCTGATCCCCCGGGCGGACTCCGCGCAATTACAGATCTGCACAACACAATCCACCATCCACTGTAGCACTCCAGCTAATCCGCTCAGCGAATCGTTATCGCGATCGACAAACGCTCCCGTTCTCCAATACATTTATAAACCCAAAAAATTAGCGAAGCGATGAAGAACTGGAAGGCAAAGTGAAGCTCAGCGTATGAGTTACAAGCTACAGTTATTATGCTGGATTGGAGGTGAATACAAAAAAGGCTGTCGCAGCGGTGCAGGCTTTCGCGTATAAGGTCATCGTCCAGAACGGAATAAAGGAGGAAAGTCTAGTTAACAGGGCTGGATGTATTTTTGGACAGAGTGTTCGATATGCCCGGGCATTTGACTAAATTCCCGAAATGGAAAATTACCGAAAAATACTTGGGAATTTTCCCGAAAAATACCTCCAACTAACAAAATTCGCTCGCCCGTTCGGGCGAGTGCTCTTCCCTCATCGGCCAGGCTGATTCAACCCGTACCATCTGGGGCGACATGAAGTCACGTCGCAGGGTCATCGCTGGGTACCTGCACTCTGCGGAAGTAGCTTCTAGCGTCTAGGGGAGCCATGAAAACAAAGCTGTGAATAGACGGGCAATGTTGCGCATTGCGCAGAAGAGCAATCGATTATGCGGGCGCGCACATGACTCGCCGCGCTGTTGAGCAATGAGTGTTTGATGTGACCCTTATAGACGCAAGCCATCGTACATAGTCGTAAGACCCAGTAGATCCTCACAGTAAGAGTTTCAAAAATCTCTGAATCATATTGAGCTAACGATGAGTCTTCTTCCTACTATTCTTCATATGTTCATGCGTGCTACTAGCAATGAAAGCATTGCAAGTTTTCAAGTTTTGGCAAGGAGTTGCAACAGCGCAACCATGGTTCGCGTTGCAAACCGACTCTCCCCGGTTCTTCGAACAGTCGAATATTGAATTGATCTTTCTTAATCGTGAACGAACCGAATCACTTAACGTTGGTAGAAACCGAAATCCGTCCAGTTCGCCAATATAACCGAAATATACCTAAAAAGAGCATTTTTCCACTATTTTTCGACCCCAAAAAACAGATGGAAATTTTTCGGAAAATTTCCGTGCCCGGAAATTTCCATGTGCCCGTTCAATCACTCTGATTTTGGATGAATATGGTGATAAATTGAGGATGCTGCGATCAGGTTTTGATAGATGAGTTCCAGCGATAGATGGATGGCTCTATCCGATGGACTTGCGGAATTTGCTGGGGTGATTTCCATTCTGAGAAAGCCTTGTGGATACAAGCGAGGGGATAAATCGTCATAGTGAGATGATTATTGAGCGCAAGAGCCTCTTTCGAAGAGGGCACCGAGGAAGAGCAGAAAGGTTGAAATGTATCGAGGGGAGATAGATGAAAAGAAGAACGAGTCTCGACGATCGAGAGAGTATCTATCCGGTTTATAGAGAGGTTAGCCTACCGTATATCTTGATACACTGCGCACTTACTTCAAAGATGAAGGCTACTAGAGAAGTCGGTAACTTACCGACTTACGATTCCGTCTTACCGACGGTAAGACGATAGGGCGAGCGACGAGTGTCTTCAATGATTTGAAAAAGGATTGGAGGTCTCATATACTTGTAGCACTCTCCTACGGAGAGAAGAGTATCTAAGAGTTGTGCACTGAGTGTCTCGCTCTATAATTTTGTGTCGTGGTTAAGTGCTAAGAATGCTACGGAGAGATTACAGAAGTGTTGTAATACATTGGTTTATCACGTGCTGAGATGGGAGAATAATGAAGCTGATTCTGCGAATCTAGATGGGCCCCATCTGATGGGAGAATTTTGATTGAAAGGTGTCAGAAGCTGCACGTCACTCTACCGTCACTCTGCCGCAGAGTGGATAGAGGCAGAGTTGAAGGAAACCTCTGAATGGTTGAAGTTGGTTAATTCAACAGTTAGTCTAACGATCTTCCTTCTTTAAAAGAAGGAGGATCGTGGTGGTATATGTAGGCGCGATCGGAAGGCTGTTAATAACAGGTTGTTAATGTCAATGTCACAAATTTCCCCTTATTCGCGCGTATAGGCGCGCGCCCCTTTATGTATGAAAGTACTTACTGACCGACTGAAAAGTAGTAACGATCATAGAATTCCAAGTGTTTACTCAATCTCCTGCATTCACAAATTTGTTCTCGAGGGTTGTTCCCTGTCGCGCGCTCCAGTTACAGTAACTACTAGTTCTAGTCAAGTTGGATACTGTGAACCTTTGAGCGATGCTCAATGATCATTTAAGTAGAACTTTTTAGTCAGTCAGTGATAGTCTAACCGTTAGACTCTAACGTATCCTAGTGACGGCAGTGACGTCACGAAGAAATGCAAGCACGAGAGCGGAACGAACGATGAGGACGTGATGATGAAAGTCGAATCGACTTTCATAATCACGTCCTATCGACTTAGTCGATGAAGTCCCTCTAAACTTCCCCGCGCTACATGACGCCTGCCGCGACCGCCATCTCCGTCCACGACTGCGGCTGCTGTTCTCCCGTCCACTGGACTGCCTTGCTGGCGAGAGTCGGTCTCCTCGCGGTGTGGCCCGTCTACACAGGGCGGTAGTCGCCTACGCCGCGACCACTACCACCAGCATTGATATCAGAGCCGGTAGTCGAGCTAGCTGTAGATGCCGAGGAACTCGGACTTGGACTAACTCTGAGACAAGAGACACCCGTCATTCGCCCCTCAAGTGAGAGGACCCAGAGTATGGCAGGCCATCATGTAGAAAAGCGCAGCGAAGTCACCAGGGCATGAGAGCGCGAAATTCTCGGAGCCGTGATCAATGATTGATCATCAATCAGAGCTTTCAATGCACACGTTCATAATACCCAGTGCACTGCACACGCTATCACCCCTCTCAGTTCTGGATAAGGAGCAAGTCCTCAGCCGTCCCCCCGCTCCTTCGTTCGCCAGTCCTCCCCAGCATGCAGAGTGTTGCTGTCATTCTTCGTGTGCGGCGTCTTGATTGTCATCCATCTGACTCAATGGAAATCACGCTGTGACAGGAAGCAGTGGTCCGCAGGAAATCCAAGTAAGAGGGTGGCTCAGACAAACGAAGCGTCAACTGAACAACGAAGGCCTGTATTATGCTTAAGGGAAAAGCCATCAGTGATGGCCCATCACATACGCCCCGCCACCCTCACTACCACTGCGAGGCCAGCTGAGCTGCTCTCCTGGGCCATGACCGCAACTTGCGCTCCGGAAGACGGGGAATCCCCGTCGGGGATCTCCATGCGGCACGGACCGTGCCCTTTCCATCGATCGCGATAAGACTTATCGGATAGTGAGCTCTGAACTCCTCAGAGGAGTCCTTTCGCAGGAATATCATGCGTTGTCATTGTGTGGTGGGACAGAAAAGTGTAAATATCTGATTCTTAGAGGGAACTTCACGTAAGAAGAGTTTGAATCGTTCAGTCGTACAGTATTGGCGAGGGCGTCTGAATATCTCAATCCGTCGTACAGTATTGGGGGGCGAATTTAGGGCGAGCGAGATCAGCCTGTCGTACAGTATTGGGGTCGTACAGAATTGGAAGTACCCAACGCGGCGGGCATGCTATCAATGACAAAATATTCCCTGAGATCAGCGAAAACATTAGGACGTTAGGCTCGGTACGGGCCAACCGAAACTACGGCAGAGACGAAGAGAATAGGGCACAACCTAAGGTTCTTCAATGCCGCGACATTCTTATGGGCGTGCGCTTCTCGCATTTCGGGCGTTGCGAGAAGATTTGAAAAAGATCCCCGGTTCGAATCCGGGCGCTACCGTTTTTGTGGCATTTAATCCCGACTTCTGCGTGCGATCGCGGGTGAAGTACAAAATCCAAGGGAAAGGTACAAAATCCAAGGAAGCGCGTGCGACAGGAGGGCAAGAGCAACAGAAAAAAACCCCTGGATTGCGGGTGAAGGTAGGAACGGGAAACCAGAAACCCCTCCCGAAACCCGACAGGGCAACCCGATCCCGGAACTGTTACCCAGGGCAACCAGAAACCCGAACTGTTGCCCAGGTAATGCAGATCCCTGATAACGCTTCCTTGGATTTTGTACTTCTCCCTTGGATTTTGGGAATTACCCGTGCGATCGCGAATCGTGTCATTCGTCCAAAACCGCGGTCCCAGACGTGAGCGTTGGTAAATATGAGATGGTCGGTCATAATTATTCTCGTGCCACAAAATTTTTGCTGGACCGATATTGAGCTCTTCGCCGTCACTTCAGTCGCGACATAATCTTCTGCGGATGTACGTCAGATCAACCACGATGTTGCGAACTCTGGGGCTTACTAAACTTCAGCATTCCTGCGTGTTCGTCGAGGCCTGCTACGATCGATGGTAAGCGCTTGTTTACATCAATGGCATCGTCAACAGCATCTAGCAGCGACGCCGACAGGCCTGATGACACAGGTTGTGAAGTATACCTCCACGTGTAGTCTGGGATGAGGGAGGGTCGAATGACGAAGCTTTGGCAACGCACTCGACGAATGAATATCGAGCTCTAGGTGCGTTAGCATAGCAGTGTCCCGCACAGGAAAATAACTCTTATATTTTTGATCTGTTCACATTGTTCTGGTATGTGACGTATTTTCTGACCCTTCTCTGTCTGTTGCCTTGTCGTTCTTATCACGTTCATTGCTCCTCTGAAACTTCCTTTAGCGCTCAAGTGATTCTCATTGCATGATTACGATTGAGCCGAATGTCGACTATGCCGTTCGGGTTCCATCTAAACTTTATCAAGGCCGTTCTCATTCAGATACGATTTATCAGAAAATACAAAATGGTTGGCCGATGAGTTTTCCTTGAAGTAATTGCGCGAAATCTTCCAGAATCTCTTCTATTCCGATCATTTTCTCAGAGACTACAATTGCGGTGCTTTTCACACCGGCGTTGAAGTCTACGGAATGGAATACGTTTTTCAGTACTACGCCAACGAGGTGAGGACAGTCTTGCATGATGTTGGGGAAGACTGTTGCTTGTCAGCCCGATAACAGCGAGCTTTCGGGTATCAGCGCCCAGATCCCGAGGTCAAATTCGTCTTACGTCTATAGGACCACGGTAGGCTGCTTGGGCCGCTTGGGCCGTTACTCGTCGAGAGCGAGCTTGGACATGAGATATTCGTCGAATACGCTTTGAACAGCATGAGTTATGCTGCATGACTTCGCAAATACGTCAGTGTATTGAACTGAAATGGGTATAGAATCTATAGTATCATCCATCTATACTATAGATGGATGATCGGAACGCTAAAACTGCTAAGAATGTGAATGATTCAATTTTCGAGAAAGTCGATGGCATCTTTGACAATAGTCGTGCCGCGAGAGGTGGGTGATACTACCTGCGAGTCGCAGGCTGCGACCGTGGGAGGGTTTCACCATCCACTGAGCGAAAGCTTTACCTCATTTTTTTCTCGTCAAACGTTACACAACGACTCTCGTTATTATTGGTTAGCCTGAGCATGATCGATTGCATCTCCTCTTCCATGCGTGTCTGACCACCGTCTTGTGGACGTTCGAGTAGGGAGTTTCCGCTATTCCATGCCCTTCGTTCGCCGGAATACTGAGAATTTTGCGGCGCGTGGGAGAATTTGGAAGCTTTCAGATCGACATGGGCTGGACTAGCTACAGCAACGAGGAAGTGCATAGGATAATCTACGAAGAAATGCGACCCCAGTGGATCCATAACACATACCACATCACGAAGAAAAACTGCGTAAGAACCTTTCGCGTCGTAGAACGCCAGCGTCAACCTCCCAGGTACACTTTTCTTCGGCCTTATGCCGTCGATTGGGAGTGAAGGACGTCCCGGATTGGGTTTTTGGAGCAGCCAAAACGGCTGATGCCACCCGGGGTATCTCGGGACTCGCGGACGCGGCCTGGAGGGCGGCCAAATACTGGAATTCATATTATTACAATGAAGATGACGGTGAAAGCACTGACCGGGACGACGCCGATCCGGAAACAACAACAGTTACTTTTCCCTATCATCAGCACTGAAAGGGTTTTAATTCACTGAAATTTCCTTATACAATTAGGACGATTTACCAGCCAAATTTGCCGTGTTGCGCTGACCTCCGGGCGAGATGTTTTTTTGGTGTTGTAGTCTGTTGTGACTCTCTCGAGCAGCTAACAATGGAAGCCCCTTTCTCTACGGAGTCTCACAAGAAGGCCGATGAAGTCGAAGAAAAATTGAGGATTTGCTGGCCTATTTCGATGTACATGGCGGTGGTAGTAACGCGCGAGGCGAAGTCTCTTCAAGGTGTTATTTTCAGTGTCATCTTCTTGCCGTCTGTTGTGTGGTGAAGATCTTCATCGGCCACAGACCCATGCTGGTCACTTATCTCTGGAGTGTGAGTGAACTGGGCGCGCGCTTCTTACATGGCTTCATACTCCGTTATGTGAACTGGCTTGTGATGAGCGTGAAGGTGACTAGCGTGTCACGGGTCGCACAGCAGCTTTCCGGCCGTTTTGCCGCGCCCTATGCCGTTCTAGGAGCTCCCAAATTTTTCGGGAAAAATTATCTTGCCAGATAATTTTCTATTGTGTAACTCTTGGAGAGTTAACACGCGAGCGTATCTTTTGAGCTGAAAATTGCCCAGCGTTAAGGTATTTTCTGGCTTCCAGGTCGTCCTCTGGTTCATCTCTGGCTTCGGCATCACCGCGGGAGCTCATCGCCTCTGGTCCCACCGCTCTTACAAGGCCGGCAAGATCATGCGGGGAATCTTGATGATCTGTAATATGCAAGGGCGGGCTGTCCGAAAATATCTTCTCTCCTCAGTCACGAGCATAGCTAACCAAGGCACGGTCTTGAAGTGGGCCAGAGATCACAGGGTGACATCTTGCGCATCACATTGCGTATCTTACCGTTTCATCAGGTTCATCATTTGTACTCGGATACTCCGGCGGATCCTCACAACTCTCAACGCGGTTTCTTCTTCTCACATGTCGGCTGGCTGCTGGTAAGTGATTGCAGCTCGAGGGAAGAGCAAGATCAGTTAAGATGACAAGTTTTCCTCAGACTCAGACCCCGAAGAAAGTCGCTGAGTGTAGCAAGAAAGTCGCCATTCACGATCTGATGACCGACGGGTTCTTGACTCTACAAAATGGTAGGCGTTACGAGGCTACGAAATTCGAGCTGCCTGCTCATTCGCCTCAGCCCTCGATCCGTGGTGGAACCTTGCCTGGTGCTTCATTGTAAGCTTCCCGTTCATTACTATGGTGAGGGTGAGATTCTCTGTCATTTTCAGTTCCCCACAGCGGTAGCATACTATCTCTGGGGTGAGACTCTCATGAACGCCTTTCTCCTGGCGGGAGCCTTCCGCTACTGCTTCGTAAGATTCTTTCATCCGCACTGCGAAGATTTTCCCGCTACTAGGTGCTCCACGCTACCTGGGCGGTGAACTCCGTGGTCCATAGGTGGGGCCCTCGACCCTATGATAAATCCGCCTTCACCACCGAGAACCCTTTCGTAAGTCGATATTTGTTGTAGGATGAGATTGCGCCTAGATCTCTTTGGAGACTGAGAAATTCGAGCCGTGCTAGGGCGCTCCTGTTATTTACCACTCGCTCTAAAAGCACTATTGTTGACGAACAATTTTGGTTAACTCC
This sequence comes from Perkinsus olseni, assembly GCA_013115135.1. Classification (NCBI taxonomy): domain Eukaryota; phylum Perkinsozoa; order Perkinsida; family Perkinsidae; genus Perkinsus; species Perkinsus olseni. The sequence goes on along the minus strand of JABANP010000030.1, from coordinate 112,499 downwards.
GGATCAAGAATTTGATCCAAGTCGGGAGAAACGGACTTGATGTCTTGTCTATTCTGTCCTAAGTTTCTTCTGTCGCTCCGCTATTTCCTCAGAGCCCATCGTGAATGCAATCATCGCAATATCATCGTAGGTTGCTTTCTTCGCGCTTGGCGAGGGTTGGCACAACTGGCATCACGCCTTTGAATGGGACTATGCAACCTCCGAGATGGGAATCTGGCAGCAGTACAACCCCACCAAGGCCTTCATCGACCTCATGTCCGTTCTCTCCGATGCGTATCGTTCTCTTGAGTCTGCATCGTAGGTGCTGGCTCGGTCTGGCCTGGGGCAGAAGGCGAGCCAACCCGAAAGGGTGGGATCATATGAAGGAGAGACTTACTCGTAAGTGCAAGCTCTCGGGCTCCCCAGAAATACGCTACATTTCGGGGCTGTGCAAAAGTGAAATACGTGGTCGCTCAGTCTTATAACGAATGTCCTAGCTCCACTCTGGCGTATTTGAGATTCTGTGGCTAGCGTTGCCGCTAGATTAGATCGAGTCGACGCGCGTGCCCATATCTGCGTCGTGCGTAGCCGCCACAGTAACCGGCTATGACGTGCTACAACGTGATTAAATCAACTGTATCGATCAAAAACAAGCTGGAAATGATCCACTGGGCGAGCGCTATGTCAACCAGTCTATGTGGTACAGGTAAGCTCGGCCCTTCCTACAAGGTCGTCGAAGTAAAGAGAGGCGTGCCGTTGTTCCGCTACAGGGAGACCAAGCTCGTGAAGGAGTCTTAAAGGCTGAAGAGGAGATTTTTTCAACATTCACGCTTCATGTCGTCGGTCGTAGTGATCGTCATCGGGTCATGAGTAGTACTTGGTGTCGCCTGGTGCAGTGATAAACGACCTTTTTTCACTAAGTTATGGAGGTTAGGGTCCTCATGGTTGCTGAGTTTCCTCCTGTCGCTGCAGATCTGTGTTACTAATTAATGAGATCCATCGGGACCCTGCGCCTCCGGAACAACTATCCGTCGAAGCCTCCGTGCGGTTGGCCAGGCACGGTTACCCTCTTGCTAGATTTTTGAGTAGTACGACTCTGTCGCTTATTTTAGCAACCGGTGAGAAGATCGAAAGGTCATGGCTGTCGAGAGGTCGAGTACGGCCGAGGTCCTGCTACAGTCAAAATTACAACGCTATCTTGCTCCGCTAGTATATCGAACGATGAAGTAGGCATTTCAGAAAATTATTTAATATCGAAGATTATGCAATAATCTCACATTTCCGAAAACGGCAAGATGTTATCCAACTACGATGTGGACTGATCCATTGAGGTCGCTTTGTTGATGTCCCGACCGACCCCGATCGTTCTAATCAGGGTTTGTTTATTTCTATGAAACTCCGTCCTTGCGTGATGACCCCTCCCACGAGCGGCTCCGAGGCTCAGCAAGCGACAGAGATCATTCCTAGACCAGGGCCCGAGCGGCTTGATTGGCTTCGACAGTCGTTGCGGAAGCGGCAAACTCCAGAGCAAAGGGATTATGTATTCTCTAAGGTCACGCAATCGGAGTTCTGGGAGCCCATGGAGGTTCCTCAGTTGGGTGTCAACGTTATTTTGAATCATATCGAGGTATTTTCGGAGGAGCAGCAAGAGCTGCTCAAGGACCGATCACGATATCCTATGCGATTACTGGCTGGTGGTCATAGGCATAGGGACGCTTCGGTGACCGAGTCTGAGAGAAGCCGCGAGTCTCGGCGGAGGAAGGTCCATAGAATCGGCAGTCTCGTCAGCTCCGGTGGCTATATCACTGTTGGCTCGAGCCGTAGGGTCCACACTGGATCAAAGGAAGAACGATCGCGAGGCAGGGCAGTGAAGAGAAAAGTAAGAGAACAGCACAGGCAAAAGAAAGCTGAGGAAGAAGCGTCCAAGGCGGCGAGAACTACGGAGGGGTCTGTGAAATCGTCTGGCGAAGTTGAGGGTATCAGCACTCCTGAGAAGGTCGATGGCAGCAACGCCGTTGCGTCTGCTGGAGGGTCGCCTGTTGGTAGCCCCAGTGTTGAGGTTGACTACTCCGTGGACTCTCCCGTAGTCGTTTGTCCTGCACTGCCGAACGAGCAAGAGTCCATGGGCCCTCCGCAGGAAGCACAGCCAGCCGGTGGGGACTCTGAAGTGGCAGTGGCTTCTGGTGATGATGAAAATGAGAAGGAAGTTATTTCGGAGAAGAAGCGAGCTGTTCTCGCGAAGAAGTAGTATTATCTCGGGTTCATGAGTAGGGGCTGGGGCTACTGTGTCGTCTTCATTGACGCGGGTCGCCGATATTTAGTCGTATACAGTTTAGCGAAAAACAGGGAAATTAATTGAATCAGACATGGCTGATAGATATTAAATTCGACTGCCTGCCGGCTGGTTCATAATCCAAGAACTACCCTGGGCGACTTGTGAACTTCCACTGCTTTTCGACCTCTGAATATGAAGTCGTTGGGCCGAACTGACGTCGCAATGCTGTTGGTTCTATATCTCTGCAATAAGATTTGATTCCTCGCCACTCGGGAAATGTGTATTCATTTTCCACGTTCTCACTGGCTATTGATTACTCCTTGTCTCTCACTAACCATGGTTTGGGATTGACTCTATCATTCTTGTCTTTAGGCAAGAGCTCCTCCAGAAGCAGATAGACCTCCAAAGACTTATACTACGACGAAGACGCGAGAGCTCTCCGCCTGCACAGACTGTTCAACCTCGACCGAGGCCGGCCTTGCCACCACGAGGCCCGCCGCGAATCGCGAGAACGAGGCCGAGGGTTACGAAGAAAAGCGGTGGTGTGAGTCCGGAAGAGGCGCTTAAGCGGGTTCGAGAATTGAAGAGTGCTGGAGCTCGAGAGAAGGCTCCTACCGAGATGTCCGAGCTGGATAAGTTTGAGAAATGCAAAGCAGAGGTGATGGCGAAGAAACAGCAAGCGAAGGAAAAGCCGGCTGAGGCCGAGGTTGGGGGGTCTCCGGCAGATAACTCGGAAGTAGAAGTCAAAGATGGAGGGTCTCCGGCGGGAAGCTCGGAGGTAGAAGAAGAGCCCTGGTTCGTGAAAGTGCGATCGTTGCCGCCGAGCAGTCCGATAGAGAAAGAAGATGCTACGGTCGAGGAGAGAGAGAAGAAGTTGATTGGAATTGTCTTGCAGGAGCGCTATAAGGGCTCCAGCGGGAATTCTGATATCTTCGGAGATGCTGAAGAGTCGGACAGAGAAGAAGTTTTGGAGACGCCGGAACCCGTGCCCCCACAGCGCCAGACGCCTGCTGATGATGATGAGCTCGATATTGACGACGATGAGTTCCTACGACTCGATTATAGTGATAACTGATAGTGCAAGTGATAACGGTCATTTGAATGGCCGGTAAGATGTGTAAAATTTGGTAAGTAGAGTTTATTTTCGATATATAAGATTCTGTGGACCCATTAGATATTCTTCCATTGTTCATGGGTTGTTGTTTCGTTCACCGGGGCACAAAATCCCCTCCGAAGTTGGCAAACTGAGTTACGCTAACGACAATCCTCCCTCCAATTTCTCATACCCTCTTCAAAATGACTGTTAACGTAGGGTCGATGTTCTCAGCCACGCCCTAGTATTCTCCATTGCTCCCCTTCCGAGCAAATACTGGTTCCTACGCCATTCGATACTTCGTCCTCCGACAGCCACGCCGCCATCTGCTCACGTCGGGCCCGCAATCTCAACGGAAGTAAAGCGAATTGATCTCCGGATAATACCCCCTATGGGAATCGAACCGGCGCATTCCGTCCCAGACGGTTCTGAATCGAATATTCATCGTTGCCGATGACAACCCGCAAACCTAACCCATTAATAGTTGCTAACACTACGAGGCACATCTCCAGTCCCGAAGGAAACGAGTTACACAGAGCGAGTGGCGTAAGTCCATAGCAACCTCATCGCGGAAGCAAACTCATTTACTTCTTGGCCTTCTTCTTGCTAACCTTGGCGGGCTCAGCGGCGACCTCGACGGTTTTGGCGACGGGAGCGGCGACCTCCTCAGCGGAGGCAGCAGCAGCCTTGCCAGCGCGCTTCTCCTTCATGGCGCGGGCCTTAGCCTTACGGGCCTCGGTCTGCTCGACAAGAAGCTTGGCACGCTCAGTCTCAGCCTTCCTCTTGTGGATGGCCTCGATGAGCACACGCTTGTTCTTGAAGGTGTTACCCTTGGACTTCATGTAGAAGAAGTGGTAGATGTGCTTGTCGACCTTGCCGGCCTCACGGTACTTCCTCAAGAGACGACGGAGGACGCGCTGACGCCTCATCCACAAGACCTTGGTGGGCATGCGGGCCTCAGCGGTACCCTTACGCTTGCCAGGGCCAGTGTGGCGTCCCTTGCGCTTGGCGAGGAGGTTCTTACGAACGCGAGAACGAGAGTGCATCGCGACCTGACAGCAAGAAAAATAAAGACGGTTTAAGAGGTTCGGGTAGACTTACGGGCTTCTTCATGATGATACCATCATCGAGGAGCTTCCTAACACCCTTACGGGAGTTAGCAGTGGCAACCTCCATGGTCTCATTGGGGTCAATCCAGATGCGGTTCTTACCGCACTTGGCGACAGAAGCCGCCAAACGGCGTTGAAGCTTGAGCATGGACTGAACACGACGACACCGTAACAGAGACTTCTCTCCGACGACGATTTCACCACGTCACACTCAGACAAACCGCGAACCCGAACAAGCCAGGCCGAGCCGATGCAGCGATTCCCCTTCCCAGTACTACCATTTCCTATAAATTCCACTCTGTGTGCACCGCTGCCAGGGCGTTGGGGCAGACGAATCGCGGCTGTAGCGAACGTGGCGAGCGCGGAATATCGATCATTTGCGTGTTTAGCGCACGCCATTGTAATCGACGTGCTCTGCTCGGAGGTTCTTCACGGCCTTCTTCTCTAGAGGTGTCGTTGTTGCTTATATATGTTATGTGGTGTTAAGTACTGTCAATTGGGACACACAGGGTTGAACGATCTCATCTTGCTCACTAGCATATGCCGTTCCGCCGACTAATCTCCCGTCGGTCGGCCCTTTTAACTGGGACGGCATCTACCTTCCATTTTTCCAGAGCGTAAGGGACTCATTCCGTTGTCTTTCGGAGAGAGGCACTGTTTCAGGTTTTGCAACGTCGCCGCAGTGGCACAGGAATCACCTCAGTCCGAGGCTCCTTCTCACGCTGTGCTGGTGAGGGCTTTTTCTTCCGTGATAACATTGGAGTTCTCGCTGTCTTCAGAGACAACGGCTTCTTACAGACGAAGATGTCGTCCAGGTAGGCCTCTCTGTGGTTGGAGGTGATCCTGCCGTGACGGTGGTTCTCAGTATTCAAAGATCAAGATCAAACAGATGCAAGACGCTGGCAACAGCGAGTACATTCCATCCGGTTTCCCGGTCGAACCCACAGATGCCGACTACTTGTCGTGGTAAGCAGTTGATGGGTGTCTGTCGAGGCGTGAGGTCCCCACTCGGAGGTACAAGTCCTTTAAGAAAGCGAAGTATAATGAGAAGAAGCGGAGGTCGACGAGGCTCCTGAGAGTTTCTCGCGTTATGTATCGCCAGCTTGCTGCTAAGTCTGTGGACGTTGAGGTGCGTCCCCTTCTGTAAGTGTCTCCGGGAGGTATTTCCTTTCAACTCAGGCAATATCGCAGAAGTGCCCTGAACTGGGAGAGCTTCTGAAAAATCCTCCCACTGTCGCTGGGGACAGAGACAACGCCTCGGCACGGAATTGGTGGGTTGGCTAACCCTTATCGTGTTAGTATTTTATACTTTGACCGCGCAGGGTGACTCAAATTGAGAAGGTGATGGCTGAAAAGTCGGACGTGCTGGAGGGGATTGAGTTGCCTCTTCCTCAAAAGGGTTTTACGCCAGGGTAGGTAGCTCCATGCTGCTCTCGGGTGACGTTATCCGCTTATTCAGGAGGTTCATTTCGCTCAAGAGCGTATCGTCGGTCAAGAATCTTGTAGAGTCTGGCGGTTTCGACGAAGTTACGAAGGCTCCTATTGTCACTGAGGGCGATAGGATCGGTGAGCGCCTCGTCTTTGGAGTTGTAATTGGTCGTTTTATCATTCTTTTTCAGTCCATAAGCTCGTCCCTGAGTTGAAGGCTGACGAGTCTCGGTACTTCACCATTACTCAGAACGAAGCGGATTCCCTTGAGTCCTGGCTGGTGAAACATAGTTCGGACACGACCCCATCCAAGAAGTGAAGGCTAGCGCGTGTGTCGTGCTTTGTTCGAAGACATTTGGTGCAGGTTTTATGTGAATGGCACTGTGCGGAACAGAATCTCCTACGGTCTTAAGAACGGCCTCCTCGAACCTCCAAGCCCGAGTATCATGAGATTGGCTCACTTCGCCATCGAAGATGCAGGTGGGCTTAAGCAAGCTGAGTGTGTTTTTCACCGAGTCGTTTTGCCAGACACCAGCGAGGCTTTGGCGGCTTTGGTATCGGAGTTGAAACGAAATCCTAAACGAGTGGATCAGTTAACCCCGGCTGAGGCCGTGCTGCTCAAGCGACGGATAGCCATCAATATGGTCAAACCCATGAAGGACTTGAAGGACGTTGCGAAGTGAGAACCGGTTCACTCGCGGTGTTCATATATCCGTTGTGTCATTTGCTAGGCCTAAGGTCCAGCTCAAAAAGGCGAAGTTGCGAAAGGGATACGGAACAATAATTAAGAACGGCCTCCTGGATCGACCGCGGGAAGATCTCCTGAAGGACAAGAGCGCATCGGAAAGCTCAGGTAGGTCGCTCCTGTCATCATGTCTTACTTCACATTTTCATCGCAGAGACAGCCGAGAGAGTGGACCAGATTGTGGAGGAGTTGCGAGCGAATCCGGGACGGCATAAAACCCTCACACCCGAAGAGACCAAACTACTAGCCCACCGAGTGGAAGTGAACAAGGAGACCGTCGGCGTTGTTAAGAGAATAAGGGAGTAGGTTCACCGGGCGGGGCGTTCAGTCCATTTCCTTTGGAACAGTTACCTTACGACCATTCGCGGCCAAGAGTCTACTGCCAGCCTTACAGATGCTCAACTCCTCGATATGAGATCAGAGTTCGAGGCCACCGTGAGTTGGAGTTGCTAACGCAGGCCAAATGAATTCTCGCTTTTTAGGAGCAATATCGGATTCGGATACGGGAAATAAGGCAGCAGGTGACACAGGCGAGGCGGCAAGCACGAGTGGATAACTTGACTCAGAAGGCCATGAAGGTTGCCAAGCAAATGTATCTGGGTTCGCACTAATTATGTCGAGCATCGGACGCTCCAGGTTTTCCCGTGGCCGGCTAGACTTCGACCCATCCAGCAAAACAGAGGACGAAGTGCTTCAATGGTACAGAGATAGTGTTACTGCGAAGATAACGAAAAAGAAGTCAGTTTTTGGTGGGGGTTACGTTCGTTTATTTGATAATGGTTTCAGAGAGGAGATAGCGGCCTACCGTGCCAAGAAGCAAGTTCACTTCTGGGAGAAGGCTCGAACGGAGGAGACGAGTGCGGCGGCGAGCCTTAATTCTGCTTAGCATGAGATTTTCGCCACTGTTTCGGCAAACATGTTTCTGCGCTCTAATTCGTTGTTCGTCTTCCAGTCAGTTGGGGTAAGCCGACGAATGTGCTCGAAAATGCACTGTAGCATCCTTCGAGCCACGCCGGCATCAATGATAGCTCGATACTTAATTTCTATTCAGTTTTCGTGAGTGACAACGGTGGGTATTATCACCGCACAATGCGTGGGAACCTGCGTTTGCCATGCGTTTGGTTCGGCACGCTTCCGCGTTACGTTTCAAACCAACTCGTGTCACTTCATTGCGGTGATATCATTTCCCTTAACTGCCCACACTCTATTGAACATACATGCGACGACTGGGCCTTTGGGCAAACGCTAAGGGAAGAGTGATTCCTCACCTTCACTAGAACATGCAGCTAGCCACCCACTCGCCGACAGTGATATCTTGAACGAATAGTTTCGGCCGAACTATTTGGCCCCAGGGGATCACTAGCTGCTTCGCTACCGGCCACGAACCGGTGTTATTCCATTAACTATCAACCGACCCCTTAGAAACACGATGTGTCTAGCATGGAGCGGCAACGAGATGCGTATTCGTGACCGACATGGAGGACACAGCAGCTACTGGGCAGTTGAGTCGTTATGACTCATGCTGTGCCACCAGTTCAGCGGGGTGGCTCGAGCCGCTCGAGTCAAGCGTGTTCACATGAGACTGCAGATTCGCATCGAGTACATGAAGCAGGTTAGCGATGGTCCCACCGGTTGGAACATGCATCGTTTTGATTGGCAAAAAAGCCATAACCGAGTTCTTTTCACGGACATCGGTACCTTGCGTTGATGGTTACTCTCGACAGTCCCATAATGTGCGACTTGGGCACAACAGATTTCGACGATATTCAACTAACTCAGCTTACACAACTAACACTAGGATAAAGAGGAGCTACTGCCGATTTACGGCTAATCATCAGAACTGGCCGACGACCAAGACACACAAATCATAATTGTGTTGATATAATATTCATTGCAAAGACAGCATTAGAACTTCGCCAGCGTGGTAGCCCCGGCCATCATCGTCACCAAGATTAACTCTACCGTCTTTGGAATATGGCTTCTCAGCAACTACGTGGAGCATCCAGTCTCGAGTGCCACAGAAAAAGACATCTCGGTAGGGACCGAAGAGTTGCGTTTCAGTAAGGATCTGGCCAGAGACGCGCATCTCCACAACCACAATCTTCGCCATCGCCTCCTCTCGTAACAACATTGCGCAGACATAGCCCTTGGTTCCGGGGATGAAGCGAGCGGCAGTCGCACCCCGACTATCGAACTCGTGCGAGGGTTCTACCTCGCTGGAGTCTTGCAGGCAGATCTTTTCCTTGTGGCTCGCTCCGTGAGCAAGGTAGAGCAGCATCATCGAAAAAGAGGACGAACCAACCATGTCAACATCTTGCAGCTTGATTATTTTGTGGATAATTCTAGTCGAGAACGCAGACGCTGCGGAGTCAACGTCAATCGCGAAAATGTGACGGGTCTCGAACGGTTGGACGAGTAGATACTTATCATAGACAAACATGTCTTTAACACTGCATGACGGATAAAGAGGAGCCAGAATCACGCCGCCCGGAAAACCGAGTCGGTATATAATGGTAGAATCACTTTCCAAAGTGTAGTAAAGGATGCTATCGCAAACGCAGGCACGTCTGATGGTCTTCCCCCAGTCGCCGTCGGATCGATCCCGCTTGCCATGAAGGTCCTCGGTGTCGAGATCGATGAGAACATTCGCGACTCTTTCTGGGTTCGCCCTCTCAAGCTCGATGACACGCAAGCTGCTGAAGGACTTCAACTGACTAACGCAGGCGATAAGCTTATCATCCACTTTCGAGAGGCTGTCCACACTGATGCCCGAGGCTTTTCGGCGGAGCCTGCACGAATTAATCGCGATCCACGGGAGCGTGCCCCACAGGGTGGCCTTCAAGTCGTCGAAACCCATCCCAACGAGCCTCTGCAGGTATGCTAGCTCCAATAATATGCGGTTGCGATGGATCACACGATCGCAATTATGAGAGAACATAGGCAGGAAAAACACGCTGACAGTGTACATGAGCACGTACAGAAGCGGTTGACTTCTGAGTGTGAGGAATACGAGACCCGCGAGCAGTGAAATTGCGTGGCACACAGAGAAATACAAGTCTTGATATCGCCCGCATAGTGTGGGAGCGTAGCTACGTGGGCACCGAGGAGTGCGGGTACCCCATAGTTCAGTAAGGATTAAACGGACTCGAACATAACAGCTTTCACGACGTAAGCACAATCACCGTGGACAATCGAACCAGTAGTAGACCGTGAAAGATCGAGAATCTTTCCACCGCGACGCACAATCTATGCGGCTTGAACCACCAAACCATGGCGTACCTCACTATGCCACCGCTGCTTCTGACTCGCACTAGGCACGCGTAGAATTTGATGGTCTCTAGCTAAAGGAGGCCGAACCGTGTGTCTCGACAGCATCGTAAAGTTTCTTTACTCCAGATGTGCTCCGGAGGTATTCCGCCCTACATGTGCGACCTGGATACAGTAGATTTCTACTGGACTAATGTGATCAACGAGATAGCGGGCCATGCAGAGCCCAGAGACATAGCCAGATTGTTGTAAGTCTTTCTGTGTAACACCATTGCCATCACTGTTCGTCCTTGGTCAGACAGGGTCAGAATATCGTCGGCCTAGGCATACAGTGCAATGCGGGAGAGCAAGGAATTCATGCTGTGTGAACTGGAAATACCAACTATCAATATGGCCTCTCTTTGCGCTTCTCAGATTTCTGTCGCGACATTGTATGATGGCGTATTCGTTTATATTCTAGCTAAGAAATGGCTCCCAGAGGGTCTCTGGCGGCTACTCAGGAACGATGTAGGTTCAGAAGATCACGGAGATGTGACCTTCGTCTATACGTTTTCAGGCTTGTACCAAGGTTATTTGCAACATAAATGACGCTATCCTGGGAAGGCTCGAGCGTTATCGCCTCCCAAACGTCTGCTTGTTCGACATCGGAGACCGCAGCGTTCAGTCCGCGGCAGAAACCCTCAACTTGAGAGTGTTCAAGCCCCAGTGAGTCCGCAAAGCTATCTTGCTGCCGCGTTCAATTCCGATGCACCGGAGCACCTAGCCCAGTGGATCGCTCATCTGTGCCACATCTGTCCATCCTCTCTCTCACCCAGTTACAGAGACTTTTACGACTTCTCCACGCCGGACTTAGATGCGGGCCATGAGGGGTACTTGGCCACGAATGCCCTAGTTCCGTTGGTCGTAGCGGCGCACAGACAGCAAGCTGGCTTGCACGTACTGCTTGTGCACCGTGATCAATGATCAGCATTGCCCGTCCAGATGAGAGACTACCACAGGATGACGAGATACTTTAAACGGTATGATGTCAATGAGGCGTCCAGGTCTGCCGTAGTGGCAAGTCAGCGTAAGTCATCGCATCCGTTCGGGAGAGCATCATCTTCATGCGAATCCATAGGTGCGCGAGAGCAGTCGGAGGATAGGAACGCCAATACTCCTGCGAAGCCCTTCTGGTTGTGCTCACCCTCCAAAGTGCAATCAAGCAAGGATGAGGCCGAGGCGTCGCCCAGCAGAGTTGACGAGGGACCGCTCGATGCTAAGGCCGACACTGCTCACGGAAGTGAGGATGAAGAATTGTCCAGCAGTGAGGACGAAGAATCATCCGGCGGTGAGATCGAAGAATCGCTCGGCAGTAAGGTCGAAGGATCGTCGAGCGATGAGGACGAAGAGTCGTCAAGCGATGAGGACGAAGAGCCGTCCAGCAATGAGGTCGAAGAATCGTCCAGCGATGAGGACGAAGAATCTCCCGGCACCGGAGCTGATCGTCCTTCCAGAAATGAAAACAAGGCTGCTCTCAATGACGCTTGCAAGCGTCGTAAAACCTGTAAGGCCTAATGGGTGAATGGTTTCTGATGTTTGCCATCAGTTTAATTACTTCATCTCTCCCTGGAGTTGAGTACCGAGTTAGCGGGAGTAATTCTGTTCTCAATTTCGGACAACTGCACTTCCGGCAACTGCTCGGAAGCACTGCTTGAAATGCGGGCTCGGCAAAAATCATCAGTTGAGATAGGGGTACCACCTGCGAACCACTTTTTAGGTGCGCCTACCGCGCATGATCCGATCCGTCAAAATTTAGAGCTACCTGACAACTCCTGACGAAACTCTACAACCGTTTCTCATCGATCCGATCTCAGCCCGCGAAGTCAGGAACGATTCCATTGCCTGGAACGTCGCACTAAGGATACGATTCACTCTTTGAATGACGGGATCGCTTGCAGCGAAAGCAAATAGCCCTATTATGCTTGGATCCAACTCAACAGCGCCTCTAACTCAGGAAGACTTACTGTCGGTTGATCGATTCCCATGCAAGCATCCGTGCAACGCGATACATCAAACGTCTGCAATAGTGAAAGACCATGATTAGAAGTGTATACTGAAGACGGACAACACCAGTAGCTCCCGACTACGAGCTAAGCCTCAGAAAACGAAACGTCGGTTCGAGAGACGGGCTTGAAAACAAAGTTAGGCTGCCAACACTGTTCCGCACGTGGTACTGAATCCCGAAGAACAAGAATCCCGAAAAAATCCTCTTCCGCACTTCACCCGACCGGCATCCATATCGTCAACACTGGAAAAGAAACTTATAACTCGATTCTACACGAACTGCGGACACGAGTCTTTCTGAGGAAGTCTGTGCCCTCGTCATTGTCACACATCCTTGGTGTCTGGAGTGGGACCATACACATGATTCATCTCAAATGAATAATGGCGGGCATCACAGGTCTACTCGCAGGTGAACGACAGACGTCGACGACAGTGGGGCAGGAGTTGTGCCTCACAACCTCTCTGCAAAAGACAACGAGTCGCACGCCAGCGCTCCGCGCTCCGCTTGAAACGCTCGCTCCGCGTCTCAAGAGCAGCACTGAGCCTGGTCCCAGCGAGGAAGGGACGGTAAGAGACAAAGGGTCATGAAGTTACGTACGAGCCTTTCAAGCACGAAGACAAGGGCGTGAATCGCTCTGAGCAGGTTACGAAGGGTGATGGGGCATGTTCCAAGAATTCCAAGAAGCCTGAGAGGGAGACTCGTACGGGGGAGGCCACCAAGCGCGGGAGGAAGCCTCGGTCCACAGAAGGCAACAACCACGAGGAAGTTTGGAGGTCTTCGATTCTTGCGTTCTCTTGTTTCTGCCTGAATTAGAGTTGAGCTGAGCAAGGGGTAAACGGGAACTTTGCAGGAAGGCGTGACAGTCGTCCTTCTGTGAAAGATGTGACACCAACGAGCTAAAAACGAGCGACGGGCCATATGTTCGAACCTTCTGAAGGATACAAGCTAGCGAGGGCATTTCCAGAGCGACCTTGATGTACCCTCAAACAGATGTGACCTCTTCACCAAAGTCACACCTGGAATGCACGGGTCTTGTTGAAATGAGCTCTCCCGTAGTCAGAGTCTCTCAAAGCAACGCTTGAATACAACTATTCCCAATTATAACGTGTCCGTCAAACGACTAACACGACACTGCATTGAGTTGGCAGCAAGTCACCAGACACTTATGACAAACCGATGCCACCAGAGCATGTCAAGGCATCGGAAAGGTGGGAAGACGACACGATAGGAAGTATTCACCGATATTAACAGCGAAGCGCGAAATAGCTTCGCCGCGACTTTCGCAACCAAAGGCCATCACGGTTGAAGCATTGCGAATGACGTGTGAACATTCACGTCGCCGGTTCCGTACGATCTGGTTCTTGCTTCTCCACGAAGTGCATAAAGTGGTTCAGAATCGTCGAGGTGAAAAGACTGATAGCCTCCATGGTATGACGAAGACTAGCATTAATTTGGGTATGTAGGCCCTCTCGAAGAAGCATCCCCTCATTGCGAGAGCGAGATATCATGTTCTGTCCCAGAGTTCGCCAGATAGAAATTCGTTAAATACATGTTGAGTTCCCAGTGGTTTATTTAAGGCAGGGCAGTGGCCTGCCTCGGTGACCTGAGACGGCTACTGAACCCGTTAGTGGACATTGCCTACTGAGTGATACATCTCTAGTAGATCCGATGGTGCATACCTCTATGAATGCTAGTTTGGCCCCGCTCGCGTACTTGGAGGCCCATAGTCTCCCCAGAAGCTGACCTTCACCGTACTGAGCGATGCATGAGCGACATGCCGCGAGACCTAGCATCACCGCTATCTCACCTCAAGTTTTTTGATGGGAACTCGCTGAAGCTTCTCCCCGTACTTCTCCGTGCCTTCCAGAGAGGAAAGCCACTTTAGTGTACCGAGAGAATTAGTGACGTAGTCCTGGTCACCATTGAGGACGAGTACCTGAGCAGTGCTGGCATACTCACGGGAATGGTTGTTCGCAGTCACCAAACATGAATTAATAGACTCGGCTTATCGGAGCAGCCAGATTAATTCAATTACTTTCATCCCCTTGTTGAGGAGCTCGGTGACGAAGTGAGTTGTGTCGTAAGTCGTATACTGACCGAAAACCTCGAAAACCTAACAGCCGCAGCCATCAAGCCATGGATCGCAAGAGTGGTCAATTGTACGAACTTCTTCGTTCTCCTGATCCCACCACTTCGACACACCTAGGTGCTCCTGAACGCTTTCGAGATTGAGGAAGTCTTCGAACTAAGTAGCGGAGGAGAAGCCACTCAGCGACGAGCAAGAGAAGTTGCAGCATAAATCGCAGTGTAGACGTAGCTCGGCAACTGGCCACTCGTACATCCCCAAGTTCAAAGGCATAAAGGTCTTCCTCGTTACCGTCGTCCACGCGGAGGTCGTAACTGAAGTGATATGGATGTTCACGGAACAAATTTTACAGGACGAGACCTCGTCGTAGAGAGCTAGTAGAGGACATGCAACAGAGATACGGGATCCACCGATTGATTCTGATAGTGCAGACCATGGCAGCAGCGCTACTGCGGCTTTTACGAGTACTATGGTATTAGAAAACAGATGCATCTCGCTCAGGCGCAAACTTCACCCGTAGGCACTGCCTAGGTTACACGCTTGTCCCGGTTTTCGTAATGGGATCCACAAGCAGACTCTCGCAGGTCACAGCAGCTTTCCGACAATGATCTGAGAGCGAAGATACTAATCCCCGCAACGACAAGTCTGTGACTAAACCTACAGCCGAGCGGGGGTCTCCCGGGGCCCAACTCGTTGCACTCAGAGATCCCCTTCAGGCACTTCTCCAAGTTGGCCTCCATCTTGTTGAGGCTGAACAGAGGCACTTCCGCGAGCGAAACGCACAGACCATCAACCCAACTCCTTCTCAGGGAGAAGTGTTCTTTCTTTCGCCAGTTTCACACATCCTTGGTAACTAAAGTTTCAAGCTCACTCATGATTACTCATACGAGCCACTTACAGAGCAGATGGTCCCACCACGCCCGATATCATCATCACACCCTTGAGATCGATCTTACGTTCTGCTATTCTGAGGATGCGGGTTCCCAGCATGGCCACGACCGAGGCTGAGAGATTCCACGAGATTTTTCTGTTCATGGCGTGACTTCCTCGAGTCGTACCCGATGATGAACTCCCGACGAGATGCACATTTTTATTGAGACTTCCATGCTTCTTGAAAAACTCATCCACAAACTGGACCCTACACGGTAATGTCTGGAGAATTCCCAGCATAGTGCTGCCCCTACAAGTTAGCCACAGCGTCATTCAAGGTCCGCTCTACCGGTCCTGTGCTGAAACCGGTAGGAGCTGGTGCATCAACCCAGACGCTATTGGCTCGTTTAGTCCACGAGAATCTAAGGAAACAAAGCTAAAGCCTTTTCACGAGTAGGTTGGCCTCACTCGTTCAACAATGGGCTGTCCGAAGCCGAGTCTAGAGTGCAGGGTCCCGCGAACCCCATTGTCGCGATTAGGCTGCTCTCACCGGGGCCACCGGCAAGATATAAGAATGTCGGGGCCGTTAATGGGTCAATGTCAGCCTCTATGACAGCATAGAAATACCTGGACGAGGGCATTACAGCATCGCGTAACAATCAAAGATACGCGAGATGTTCACTTGTTCCGCTTATTCACTTGTATGTATCCGAACCCTTGTTTACCGGCACTGTGAGGGCACAACACGCGGCCGCTCGATTCATTCATGGAGATCAAGGACGCGACACCTAAGATTGGTGCGTCTCTTCTCCGTACCGGTGCCTGGATGATACCTCTTTTCCTGACCTGGCTCAGCATGCCTGCTCCTTGAGGCATGAATACCATTAAGAGGACGGCAATCATGCCAGGCAATGAAAACCATCTGCAAAGAGAAACCAAAGACGTACGCGTACGGTCGGCGAACTCAACAAGATACCGAGAAGGTAATGATTTTCCACCGTGCCGGTGGCACCGTCGCGACTCGTGCCGGCGGATAGTCAATGACTATTAGAAATCGGTCGAGATAAGTATCCCGGAATTCCGCTTCCATCACGGACCCAACCTCGCTACGTTTGATGATCCTAGCAGGAGTATTGTGCCAGGTTTCCAGCTCACAAACACAAATCTCCACCTAAATCTTGAAGATGTCATCTTGATTGCGGCAACCAGCTCGTACATGATGTGAACAGAGAAAATAAAATACCAACGACTCGGGCAAAAGACGCCTCCGTCTCATATGATGGCTTCCAGCGTCGCGGCAGTCTCCCGCTTCACAAGTTGGGAATCCCAACGCTTGAGCGAAGATTATGTCAACGATCGCCCGAAGCTAATCTATTTCCTTGGCGAGCTCTGCACCAGTAAGTCGAGCGCTATTGACTTTCCCTGAGGTCGCACGCCGATTGAGATTAGCGCCCTGGCCGGAATGTTAGGTCGAGCATGTTCTGGAAGTTATTTGAAATTGCGCCAGCTGCACGTCTTGTTGCAAGATCCCCAATCATAGTTTATAGGGTGCAATACGAGAGACCGGTCCACAGTGAGCCGGACCCGGACTGGGCCACCCTCCACATGATCAGGCACGCTCTCGGATGGACGTGAGCCTCCCAGTGAGCGAAGGCGTCTTCCGACTCGGAAGTTCCGAGTTTTTTGAACCGAATGGCACAGAGATCTTACGCCGACCTTCCACCGGAAAGGCGTGATTGCGACACAGTGAGCTTCAAGTGGACCATGATCATCAACCAGAGAATAGGGGACGCAGAACCGACCGAAATAGCCGAGATGTTGTAATCGTCGGAGCAAGCTAGGCTTTTCATAACGTTAATCGCCGTCCTTTTTTATCACAGGAAGTCCCAACGCGTCGTCGGTCTGGGCGTGCGTCCCCATGACAAAAAGGAAGGGATCCAAGCGGTACCGGAAAACACGAAAATTTCCTGCATGCGATTGACTCCATCCGCATCAGCTATCCGTCGCAACCGTCAGCGAAGGTGTCTTCATATATATTCTACGACCAACAGGGAGTCCCGGGGATTATTGGCTTCCAGAGGGGCTCTGGAGGTTACTGCACAACAGAGTGAGTTAATATTCAATCAGGCGACTGTTCTCTTCATCATTTCGTACACTCAGCGTTGCGGGTCATTTATCAGTGACGGATGGCATTCCTCTTCGCAGGCCTGCGTCAAGGTAATCTGCTGCGTACCCGAAGATCGACTGCAAGCACTCAAGAGCAACAGGCTGCCCCGTCTCTTCGACACCTTGCATGATATCGAAGGCGGCGATGTGCATTCAGCCGGAAGATCCGTGGGCATGAAAGTGTTCCAGTCTGAGTGAGTGCCTGGCAAAAACTACTCCTGAAGAGCAATTTGACGAAATATGTTCACGCCTTCCAAGATCGCTTCCGGAATCCACCGTGGATTGTTCTCACTGTGCTCCTCGTGTCAGCAAGGAGGGTTTCTACTATTTTGCCGTCAGCAAGTTGACTCCAGGCCGTGAGGGGTACTTAGCCATGGACGCTCTGGTACCCCTGTTAGTTGCAGCTGATAGAGGCCTTTTCGGTTTGAACGTAGGGTATCGCGTTTTCCAGTAGCCAGTAGTATCTTCTTTCTCTGATCAGACGGCCGACTTTGATAGGATGCTGACCTATATCACAAAGTATAATGCCGATGGGCACTCTGGGGTGGTTGCACCAGACGAACAGACCCGACGTGAGTATCCGACTCTCATTCATATTCGATGTTAGCTCATTCACCAACTAGCTCTCCTCTTGGTCGGAAGCTCATAAATGACAAGACAGATTGATGCTTCCTGTCAGGTGAACTACGCTACATGAGCTCATACGACAAGCACCCACATAACACTGACGAGTCCGAGAGCGGGAGCGAGCCCGAGTACACTAGCGACCGAAGCGACGAGCAAACAAGCGAAAACTGCGAAACTAGCAGCGAACAGAGTGGTGGAGGCAAGCCTCAGAGTGGGGATTCCCAGGCTGGGAGAGAGGTTCCTCCGAAGAAGTCCAGTGTTGGTGGAGAACCGCCAGCTAAGGAGCGCCGTTGATCCTTCACGAACTTTCGATGGCTATAACTTGGCTGTGAGTCCATGACGGCTTTGTTGATGTTCACCGGCGGGACGATCCAGTGTTCTCAAAGTCATTAATGCCGACCACGGAGGGCAATTCTTCGTGTCACCCAACTGGCGCTCGGTGGCTGGATCGTCGTGACGTGACGCCGGCGGTGACGGCAGGCTTTCGCAGGAAGCTAATCCAGTGCTCGCTAGCCTCCTTCTAGTCTCATACGAAAGTAGAAGTGCCTCGCTGCCCTCATCGCCGGATGTGGGGGATAGTGAGACTCGGTATTACCGATACGACATATCGCAGCTTACGTTGACCTTTAATGCAAATGACTCTGGCGTGCCCCCCAGGCCAACCGGAATCCATGTGCAACCTGGATACAGTGAGGTTTGAGTGCACTAAGGTCATTAACGAATTGGCAGGAGAAGTGGAGAGCCAAGAGATAGTCGAGATATTGTAATTATTCCTCCAGTTCCGATCACCCGCATAAATCACGCTGTTCCATCTCGATCAGAAAGTCTCAAGACATGGTGGGCCTCGGAGTGGAGTGCAACTTTGAACAGCCAGGAATTCATGCAGTGCGAGAGAGCGAATTTCGAAGTGTCACTGCGGTTACTCTTTCTCTAGGTATCCGTCGCGACCCCGCAGCGAGGCGTTTTCGTGTATATCCTAGCAGGCCGTCGCCTCCCAAAGGGGCTACGGAAGCTATTAGAGAACTCAGTAGTTGATGGGTTTTACACGGACATTGTAGGATTCATCTTGTAGGCTTGCCGCAAATTTTTTCGCACGGGTCGTTACCGTGACGATCATCTTGCCCTGTTGGAGAGGCTTGCCAAGGACTTCAAGCTTGTAAACCTGTCCGAAAGTTTGTGGTATGTTGACGAGCTGACCGTCGAGTCAGTAACTAAAGAATACGACATAAGGGAGTTTATACCAGGGTGAGTGCTTGAGAAACGAAGTCTCGGAAGTGAGATGGAATACGTTGCAAGCTTTGAACTTATCGCCCCTTTTTCACTATCCTGGAGGTTTAGATTTTCAGATTTTAGTTCGTGATCTGCTGGCTTGATCTAGAATTCCGTCGATACGATGGATTTTCTCAGGTACTCCTTTTCTCACTCCTTCTCTGACTACTTTAACGAGAGAAGATTGGGTCCAGGCCCCCTGGGGTACATGGCCCTTAAGGCCCTAATGCCCGTGTTGGTAGCAGCCCGTTTGCCGATAGTTGGCGTGGATGTAACGGGTTCCGATAAAGAGTATTCCATAGGTCATTCCTCTTAGTTATCCGACTTTCCTACCATGAAGAGTTATCTGAAGAAATATGACGTCAACGAGGGATCTAGAGCTGCTGTGTTGGAAGCTCAGAGGCAATGCGTGACATCATCCCTCTTCGACACGCAATCCCCGATCAGGCTGAGAGAAGGGATTCTCTAGAATCGACGACGAGGCGGTTCTTCGCAGTAGCGAGCTCTAGAGCTACATCGCTCTTCAACAGTGCTATGACCAAGGTTACACTTCCGAAGTTATGCACGACGTTCATAGACGAGTCCATATCCGCCTACACGCATTTTGCCAATACTGGTTTTACTGCATTAACCCATCCTGCGGCTACGGTGCTTCTCGCTCTCTATTTCTCTCATAGCTCGGCATTCTCCTGTTGCGTTCATCACTACCAGCATGGATGAAACGATGCATGCCCTACGGTCGGCGGATGACCGAAGCAAGTAACCCTTACTGATTGCGAACCACGATTCGGGTTGAGGGACCGCGTATAGTCCTTTGCCGTTTTCCTCCTCGGCTCAATGGCATCGAGTCGATGCATCGGATATTGAACCCTACCTGTCTTTCAACAGCAGGAATGTGATAGCAAGTAGGCCACTTCTATTCCAAGTCCGGAGGGACGAAAGGCGGGAGCAGACTCACCTGCCCCCCTGGCAGTGCCCGGGGATTGCCCCTCGGATATTTCTTCACAGTGGAACTGCTCGTCCCTCCTTCAAAGAGTAACCAATTGACGGAGCCGCTACTCAACGCACGAATATAGTTCATCGGTATAGAAACACTCAGCGAATGAATCGTATAAGCTGTCAGTAAGTACGTTCAAGCTCCCAAATACGGGAAGCTCTTGCAAGACCAGTAGGCTCACTGGCCATCGCGCAAGGGATGATACCTACAAGATGATCCAGCTTCTGACAAATCTCACAAGCGAGATCGCGGCATGTTACTGTGGTACAAGACCAGGGACCATCTTGTCCATTTGTAAGAACTCGGCCTTGGCTGCTTCGTTTTGCACAGTTCGACCTTGTAGGAGCTCATTTAGCGCTTTCCCTAAGAGTCACGCCCTTGATAACACATAAGAAATCGGAAAGGCGATAGGAACGTCGGACGTTAGGAACTAGAGGAACGTCGTGATCAATAGGAGACAACGTGTGCACGAGGCGCTTACGCTTATCCTGCTCGTACGTGTCGAGCTCCTCGGGGGTCGTTCCGGAGAACTCCCGAAGGCCCACTAAGAAGTCTTGGACCTGAATCACGGAATTTTGCATGGAACGCACACGATTGATGGGCATAAGACTTACGCATCGAGTAAACTCTTGTGGTGGACCATTACACTTAGCGAACAGTGACAGTACAAACGCCTCCAACTCAATCTGAAGGGAGCTCATGCTAGAGTATTGCATATTGCGACCAGACTCACTCGAGTAGTTGTGTTGAAGGAAGAAGCAAGTACTCCGACAAGAAACTCCATTGTATCTGGAAAATTAGTCCCCTTCAAAATACAACTCCGTAACAGCTGCTGTGAACTCACGCTCTTTGTTTGGCATGTTAGCCGATTGCGAGTTCGCCGCAACAGATATCAGCATTGCCAAGATTTGGACTTGTTGTCGCAATCCCGACTTGTGATGTCGGTCGGTCATTACTAACAGGACCTAGGGACCAACACTCAGCCCAGCCGAGCTCACGGCGACGAATAAGTTGACCTGTTTCAGTAAATTCTCGTAATACTCGGAGAAGAATGACTGAGCCAGGTTCGGGTTAGCCATCACCTGTGTCAGGAACCTGCATGAAGAGAAATTACACGCTGTGAATATGCCACAACACTCAGTGGATGGGAGCGTCGTGTTTGAAAAGGCCCGCACGCCAACCCATGGCGCTGTGCTCACTTTGATAGGAGTTTGAGCGCAATGTCTGCTATCGTAGGGTGCTCGTGTCGGATACCGAAAACCTACATCAATCTTCGGATAAAACGACGCTACCTCACACAAGTATGCCTACCATAGATTCGACGAATAACCGTAAGTCCTGGCTTGGCAAAAGGAACAACGACTCGAAGCACTTCTCGTTAACGGCGCTGAGCAGTTGAAAGAATGCCAGCCGATGGTCAGGGAACCTGCAAGAGAGAGGATGTAGCCGACTCTGAGAGGGCGTCCGCTCACGATGTGAAGTCGTCCTTGATCATTCCTAAGGTGGACTCGAAGACCTGGTCGAACATCATAGGAAGCATACCGACCACGGAGCTGGACAAACGCGAACACATGGTCGTGAGGAGATTGAGCACCTGAAAGTAACGCGGCCTTTTCACAATCTCAGCTTGCGCAGAGCTTACTTCGGGATCTCGTCCTTCGGGCGGCGCTAGGTTATAATCCACTAAAACCGGTTCCAGCATTGGCGGGATGAAGTGCGAACAGATCAACACGCAGACATCATCTGTATAGAACGCAGTCGGCACGAGAAAGGAGTCCAGACCAAAGTGGAGCCACGGATGAGACGAGCACGAGTTATCAAGTATCGTTGGAGAAGCATGACCCACCAGGGAGCTGCATGTGAGCAGCCTTCATCTTCTCCTGCTCGGCCACCGCCGAGTCCACGAAGGAACGCACCAGCCTCAACACGTCTCGCTTGACCTGCATGCAAATAGCATTATTAAAAGGATCCAGTGGGGCCTCTTACCTTCCGCATGAGCTTCACATTCTCCCATGAGAACATCGCCGACGATCCACGAGATGCTCCGACGCATTGGGAATAGAGCTTGTATACCTGTGACACGAAGTACCCTGACGAGCACGCTAATTCACCGTGCAGT
This sequence comes from Perkinsus olseni, assembly GCA_013115135.1. Taxonomy (NCBI): domain Eukaryota; phylum Perkinsozoa; order Perkinsida; family Perkinsidae; genus Perkinsus; species Perkinsus olseni. Next base: position 90,425 of record JABANP010000030.1, on the reverse strand, counting down.
CACTGCCCGGGGTGTTCGCTATACAGAGAGCCTTCAACCTCCAGTATTTATTGAGAAACCCGAACTTAGCCTGTGGAAGAGTCTGCTACTTCCCATGAAGGTTTATAAAGATTCAAGCCAGAGACCACATTCACAATACACACTATTATGGCTTTCGGATTTCATACATATAAGCTCAAAACCTATAAAGCCCAAGCACAAAGAATCTTTGAAGTGCACTAATGACAACAACATTACCAGTAGCACGTCACTGTAAATGTCCTTTATCGCCTCGCCACTAGCAATGCCAACTCCAACAGCCATGCGCTCATAACACCGAAGTATGGCCGATATCGTGCGGATCGCCTGAAGAGGTAAGCGTCAACAGTGCGACACCAACTATACCCTACTTGCTGGTCTTCTGCTAATATACGCTCATCACCGAACGATGCGCGCTTTATCACGGCTTGCCACTTCGACCGTACGTCCGCCATGGTCTGGTTCACTAAGTTGGTTTGCTTCGGGATCTCGGGAATCGCTGAGAAGAACTAGACATGCCCAATAAGCAAGAATCTCCCAACCTCCACGGAAGGTTGAGAGTACGAGCCCCCAAGAGCCTTTCCACGCTCAAACCCATTCTGCCAAACTAACATTGTTTCTACCGGATATCATTCTCCCCATAGCCTCGTAAAAGTTACACAGCTGTAGCACGTCGAGATCGGCAGTCTCTCGGGGTATGGCCTCAATCACCTACGCGGGAGAAATAATAGGGAAGACGATTCACCACAAGAAAGCCGCTGAGTGTGAAACCCTGCGCTGTCGTAGAAGTAGTCGCAAGTTCGTCAACCGATCGTGGTCCACTTTGAGCGCATCGCGAAGATTAAATCCACCCCCGCACTCACTTGATTGACGAAAGGTGAGGTCTCTCCTGGCTGCAATATAACCATTTTCTTACTACACTTCTGGCAGATCCTCAAGAATGTATCCGTGGCCATGTCCTTGACCTGATAGCACTTAATTATCGACAAAATGACGAACTCCACTCACTCCTGGGAACTGCTCGTGCATGAATTCGAATAACTTGTTGACGACACTCTTCAGGAACCGCCAGTGAGCCTTCAGGAAGCGCGGATACTGCCCAACGACGTACCTGCGAGATACGTATCACCCGGAAGAATCGAGAAGTTTCACACGTGCAGGGCGACGACACGCGAGCCGCATACCACGGCAGAGAGTGAAAGGCAGGCCTACATCAAGCATGACGCCACCATCGCCTTGTTCTCAACACCTCTCTTGATCTCGCACAGTGTGAGAAGATCCTTAATGACGTTGACCTGATGAGCATGGCGGTGATTCGCAACCTGACTCTTCCAAAAGGAGCACTTACGACAAACATCTTCTCGTCGTGCTCAGGTAGAGCACCCGAGATCGAGCCCACCGACCTAAAGAAAGGACTTGAGGGCGCCACGTATAAGAGGGGGCCTCACCAGCACAGACGACTGAGTAAGCCGCAATTCCAATCTGCTGGGGACTCACTGTTTCTATGATCAGCAGCAATCTGATTGGTCCCAAACCTAGCAGTGATGACGTTCATGATATACCTAGCGCCGGAGACTTACTCGCTGAGGATGTCCATCATAATATTCACCATGCTGGAAGGATCCAAATGAGTTAGGTAGATCAAACACTGTCTCATCATTCGATACATCGCTAGTTCGTCTGTGTCTACCTCCCCTTCGCGCACCTACAGTGCACGCCGAACATTGCCGCAGACATCTTGCCCGGAGTCAACATATATCCAGTTAAAATATTGAGGAGAGGGCGGCCAAATGCTGACCCGAATAAGATACAGATCCACGACTGAAGGAAAGTTGCAAACGCGAGACCATCCCCAGAGGCCTCATTGTTCGTGACACGAAGTCACGCAGGGTCTGCCAGAATAGTAGGAAAGTGGTTGCGTAATAGCGAACTGCAGCTGGGGAGAGCTAGTGAGGAATGCATTGGTAAGAAATGCCGCTTCACGCAGAATTTCGTGATCGTGCAAGTGAAATGAGATCTTCGACAATTTTATATCGCAAGAGTGTACAGGGCAATAGGCAGTGCCTATTAGGCACCCCTAGCGTGCTGCATCCAGCAATCCACGTTCGAGACACCGCGAACTCGAGCCCCCTTTTCGGAGTTCACATTCGAACCCTCTAGCTTACGATTTCGCCGTCCTCATTTTCCTTAATTGTCACCTCCGGGGGTTTCGCCATCCTCGTGATCATAACCCTCCGAACCTAGGACGACCATCCACGAGCTAGCGAGTCTTCTGGCAAACTTACGTTGTCTAGTATTGGTTGATACTTCGCGACGATCTCCTCTTCATGCCCCCCGCCGGTGGCCTTTACGTCGACTGACATCCCAGTAGATCCGCTCAAACTGAAGGATACAAAACAAATAATCGCGCTGCGCGAAGCCATCCCTGCGATTGTGCGGCAGATGATGACGGTGTACGACAGACTTCAGCAAAGTGTGTAAAAAGGGAGCTAGCTCTGCAGCTGCCTGCTCTCCCTATTCCACCATAGGTAGTTTCCTTATACATGCGTAATGAAGGTTTATTGATGAAATATGCTTACCTGAGCATCAGCGGCGGCGGTTGTTGTTGGTCTCCACTGGCCTTCATCTTCTGGCTCTGCTCCTTACGGGCCTTCTCTCGATCAAGATAACTGAGCACTTCCATCAGGCAAACTCGACCGGAAGAAGACACCTTACAGCTGAGCCGCAAACATTTGCCAGAACTCAACACAGATCTTGAAAATCTCCTCGTTCGGTAAGGTAGAGATCTTCGCCAAAGTGGCAAGGGCCGGGCCCGTGATCTCATATGCCTGAACACAGCCTCATCAAGCGTCGATGCAGTTTGAACATGCAGCATCACTGGTACTTACCCCGACAACCGCTTTCATGTTGCAGCGAATGAAGTTAGTGAGGAGCAAGGACAACTGAGAACCATTACTGTGAACAGACGATTCTTTGGCGGTCGAAATTCAACACTGCGATGTCAGGAATTCAAAAATAACTCGACGATGAGCAAGGCAGTTAGGCGTCGAGATACCGCACCTCATCCTATCCAGCAAAAATTCGCACTCAGCTCCATGTCAATCCGCGCGGGAAGCTGACGACGCCGAGAGTAGTAGATTGTTTGCGGAAGACCTTTTGAGATGAGTAGTGCTGCTATATTTAGCCTTACCTGGTTCATGAACACTTCCCAAAATACTCGGTTGTGCCCTCTGAGACCTTCAAAATTCTGGAAGACCTCCACCGGAATACTATGCAGCTTATTAACAACAGCAGCGAAGCATTGCAGCAGAGTGGGCTCGTATCTGAACCGAGTAACAAAACCAAGTGCATGGACACCGCCAGTTGCCAGCTTCTCTCGAAGTGGTTGATACAGAGGAGATCCAATCCAATGGCGCGCCTTGTTCTACGGCAGAGTCGATACCAGGTCGATACGTTTGGTGGAATGCCCTCGTACGTTGCACATCGTAGAGCATAACCATCGCGTGTCGCTCAATGCATTCTATCGTACACGATACCTTTACTATCAAAATGATAATCGATGCCCCATCGTATTACTTCCCGGAATCTGGGTCGTCTCCGATCTTCAAACAAGCGACTTCATTGAGACATCGTGCACACTCTATCCGGAAGCAGAGAGGATCCCAGAAATGGCCGAGTAGTGTCGGGAGCAGGTCGGTCTCGAATACCTGGGGTAAGCTCGCACCATCCACCGTATCACACGATCATCTTGAATATCCGTTTCAGAGTGCACGAGGATATCGAAGACATTCATAATGGTTTGAGCTCGTCATCTCATACGCTGGCTCATCATCATAAGTACTCACATATCCTAAAGGTATCCATTTCAGGAAGTGGGACAGAGTATTGAGGGTGGTCTTGATAAGGGACTCTCTCACAGAACTCTTGTCAGCCACGTAACTCTTGAACAGGAACATACCTGGTGAAGGACGACTTGACGCTAGCGGGAAAGTAAAAGGATAATACATAAATCGAATATGCATGCGAACTGCGCACTCATTGTTTGCTTCATCTTCAAAACACGGCTTGACGTCATCGTCTCTGGGCCAAAGTCAAATACCTGCCCAACAGCGGTAGACTTACCAACGCGCAGTCAGCGTAGCTATCCAACGCGGGTCAACAAGAGCACTTAAACCGAGCGGGGCCATACAGTTTGCGTAGTGCCAACACACTAGACGACATCTAGCAGATGTTCCCGAGTTCTCTCAATATCCTAATCATCCTCCCTTATTCCAACACAGTCTCACCTCCTCCGACAGCATTTGAAGAATCTTTAGATTGTTCTCGCAAAGATTCTGGGAACTCTTGGCGGAAGTACCTGGCACTCAGTCATTAAACCCACATCAGTAGGGATAAGCCAGCATACACAGATCCGGTATAAAGGACTCCCATGCATTCAATCGCCACTCCTGAAAGAACGTGTCTCCTGCAGGGTCCGTATCAGCGCATCTTACCTGTTTAACCAAGCATACTAAAGTCTCGTTCAACTTCATGAGGAAATGGCGACTCTGCTGGTCGGCCCCTCGCTGCGCTAGCTCGATGTTCAGGGACACTACATAGGACTTGATACCTTCCTGATAGAAGAACACAAGTACAATGCCGACAGCGATGAGCGAATAAGAGAGTAATAACAATTGAGATAGGTCGATGCCTGGAGGTGCAAAATTGGCAGAAACTCTTATCATTCGAGATGCAGGACCTCACGAAAGATTTATCTGGTTTGATTACTGGCAAGATATTCGAAACAGTACCCGTTTTGAACAAGAAAGTCGAATTTCGTTTTTTTGGTGGCCATACTCAAATATACCACATATTCCTCGCTGTTGACGGTCACTACCTGATTCTCCTTCCCTATTGTATTCCACCGCGTATTGATGGCTTCCTTCAATAACTGGAGAGCCTAAAAAACACCGAGAATGTTTCCGACCTAAGTCTGCCCCAGGGACGACTGTGACATTTGCAATGGGTCAACGACCAAGTGGCGTTGCTCCCGCAGATGCCATAAATTCGCCCATGACTTTAACGTACGTAGAACTTGGTGTTCGGGTCCTGGCTCATCGATAAGATGCCATCAACTAGCCTCCAAGACCCTTCATTGGATTTCAAGGTCCTCAACACCTCATCCGAGACGCGTCGCTGTTCCTGAGTGCCAGTGTACCTAGAGGTGTACGGACTCCAGCGAATCAATTAATAGGAGGGCATTTCAGCTTATACTACAACAGACAATAGTTTGCACTACATAATGGACGTTTCGCGTTCTCTAACTGATACAACAGACGCAATCGCTCACGAGAGCTCGGTGCCTCTGTCGAATATACGCAAGATTAACGCAACGAGGGCGCGCTACTCTACACCTGAGGTCCTATGTATAATATGTATTGCATCGTTGGAACCTCGTAAATAATCACGGAGATGAAGCATCACCCTACGTTGTGTTGAGCAGTGCTCACTATCCTGCATTCACCAGATGTCAGCGGCTCGGTGACAACGGGTCGGTGATTCCCGCGGAGAAATCTCAGTGTTAAAAGACACCATCATTTTCATGTGTGACCAGTGTAATAGATATCACGATCTTGCGAGTCGCGATATGATAGATTATTTATACACTCATTTTGAACAGCATAGTAATTACTTCTGAAACTTGAGGTCGATTATAAAAATCGAGAATGAAATTGTGCCTCTCGATCAACTCATTGAATGAGAAATCGACCTGTGCTCAGATACAGAAAGTTACTACTCAGGCCCACCACGAGGGGTCTCTGAACCCCAGGCCGAAACTCGAGCGTTATACTGGCAATTCTCCCGCCTCCACTATGCCCCCATTATGAATACTACATGGCAGCGACAACCTGGTCCAAGGCCTGGACCTTCTCTGGAGTGTAGGGTTGTGATACGTCGAGTAGAATTCGCGGATCAAACGAAAAGGACATGCACTACTCAACCGTAGAAACCTGCAAGAGAGGTCGGCAAGAGGAGAAGTGCCAGAGCGGGAGGAGACTGTTGAAATGTTAGCTCCAGCATGGAGGGTTGAGCGTTCTCGAGGCGTACATCCACTACTCCGCGGTTTGTTATCCTTGGGCACTCCCTCTATCATTTCACTGCATACCCCAGAGATAAAGCAATCATCACTGAACACAATAGCACCAAGCGTTGTTGGTAGTAGAAACAACGTTGAAGTATCCTCGATGGCGGCAGGCTTACTCTTCGTCCTTGGTCAGGGCCTGAGGAGGCAAGAGACCTATTTGGTGAATAAGGAGGCGAAGGCTATACAGGCAACGTTATCTCAACAGTCGAATAAATAGTGAGGCTTCGGTACACGCGAGAGAAGTGGAGAAGTTGATTGATTTTCGTCAATGTATTCTCTATATCGTATGAGTGGGTGTTTTACTGAGTTGAACATGATATCAATCGATTCGTTCAAGACGTAGTTCTCGCTTCGAACGAGCAAGCACATACCACAGCTTCCACAACATAGCTAGAGATTCTACGGCCAGACGGAGAGTGAGTTTTCGGAGCTACTCCCTCGACCGTGGAGCAAATACGAATAGGTCCCCAAGAAGGATCGTGGAGCCTAAACCAGCCCTCTTGCATCAAGTTATAGGTTGCGATCACTGAGTTCATCCCTCCGTGATGTCCTCACCTGTTGTTTGACAATGCTCTTTCTGGCCGCTGTAGTAGAAGATCTTTTTCTCCTTGGTCGCTCCGACTTGCTCGCCTTATGGATGGATATAGTTCGCGAGAACCGATGGAGTCGGCGACAACTGAGCACCTAAAACTCACACCATGGAATGACCTCACCTCCATAATAGAACGGAGCTGCGGGCACTGGGCACGTACTACCTTCGGATGTGCCGCATCCTTAGACTTATCAGGCAACAATGGGAACACCTGAGCACAGCATTGTATGAACACAGTTTTGATGTGGCTACGCTCGTTCATACCTGGCCTAGTATACCAGCGGTATCGTCAGTCGACGAGGCAACTGCAATCATGCGATGCTTCTGCGCGTCCGCCTGGTATACTCCTTCGGGCAAAGCAATCGGCTGAAAATGGAAGGTAACTCTAATGCACTTCATGTTTTATTCAACTTCAGCTGATCACCGAAATCTCTGGTGCCACTCCCTACTTCAAGTGGGCAGTGTGTTTGTATAGAACTCACCTGAGCATCCTCTTCGGGTTCGATCGGCACACCATCGAGTTGAGAAAGATCCATATCACCAGGTACTCGCATCAAAACGAATTCCAACTGTAGAGGAAGACCGGGTCGATCGTGCTACGTGCCCACATCACTGGTACCTCTTCTTTTTCACCGATCCAGTCCACGATCTTCGATGGGAGAGTCACAGCTGCCGCACTTGTTTGTTTTGAAGGAGATGACATTGTTAGCAAAGCACCGCGAAGACTGGCAGCTGAGTGAGCGTTTAGTAGAAACCAATGACTATCAATACACAAGGGTACCACATCAGGCAGTAATTTTCGATACTGAATTTCAAGCTCATTTCGAGATACCACTCTATAATATTTCCCAACTACAATAACAATATTCGACAGTCGAATCACGTGAGCCGTGACCACTTCCAGTTCCCGTTCGACCACCCCAGATCTCTATATCACCCGCCGCCCCCAGCGCGACGCGACACCCGCTGGAGAGATGCTAACGTTTTACTCTTCCTCGGTACTGGTTGCTGCGAATCCATCGGCGTCAAGGAATTTGGATCGGGTCGCGGAGTTGAACCTGATAACCGATGCTTTCCAACCGGGAGATGTGTGACCCCTGTTTGCACCATATTTCCCGAGGCCTAGAATGACCGTTACTCAATGCACCAAATCTTCCGAGTAGGATTCAACACGCTGCTTCCACCGCCAGCACGTGTACTACCTCGCCGCCTTCGATTGCTCCTTCAATAGGCTCCCCTTAATGATATACCTGAACATGGCCAATCACACTCATTTCTAAGGCTGTTGGTAGTTTACGTAAACAAAGATGCACCGGTTTCGCCTGTATCCTCTAAGGTAGTGCGATAAGCGATTGGAATCCTGATGATTGATACTGCGATGCTGCATAACAACACCCAGCAGCACTGCTTACCCGCAGCGGTTGTTCTTGCAGTTATACCGGTACTGAATTTCGATCTTGTCGTTTGCACGATCGAGACAGACACGCTGGCCGAGCGCTAGATACTTCTTATGGAAATGTCTAAGCAATGAAGAATGCAGTGTATAGCTGCAGTTCTGATTGCGCCCGTTTCTACTTCTTCTCATCGAGTGCAAGGGCACCATCTGTCGACCGCTTAGGGAGCTCACTCAACGGGCAATCCGTCACCAGGGCCATCTGGCCGCATAGAGAACAATAATATCTGCCAAGGAAAGGCTTCTCCCGTAGAAGTCACCGGAGTAATTCAGATAGGTCATCAAACTCATGAAAGCCGGAGAACCAGCGTTGAGTTTCACTGGCACTCACTGAATGAGCTTTCCCTTTGACTTAAGATGGCTATCTTCGCTGGTGTACTCCTCCATCTGAAGCGAGATAATAATCCACGGGCCCGTCCATTGCTCTTCGACAAAAGCCCGAGATCGGCAAAGAGTTCACACGAGAAATGAATCAGACAAACCGTAGTGAGGCCCCACCTGGAAACGCTTGTAACCACCATCCTGGTCTTGCATCTCCTCTCGATCCTTGCGGATACTCTCCAGATGCCGATGCTTGAGATCCAGCAGAGTAGGCTAAAAAAGGAGCAGTACACGAGAGAAACAGATGCGGATGAAACTTCAGATACATGAATGCTGGAATGAGTTGGAATTGTAGTACTGGAAAGCCCGGCGCTACCGCAACAAGACTATTCAAGCACGCGCGCTTTTCGTCGCGAGATGGGAAGAGGCTAAAACCCTCGTCCAAGGGCTTAAAAACATGCCCTTCGCCGACCGAGCTACCGAGGCATACAAACCAGCCGCCTCGAGACCTTAAAAGCCCAGGAGTAACCCATCCACCTCCCAATGAACAAAACGTTCACCTCGGGCGGGGCTCGAACCCGCGGCCACGGGCTTAAAAGGCACGCGCTCTGCCGACTGAGCTACCGAGGCATACAAACCAGCCGCCTCGAGACCTTAAAAGCCCAGGAGTAACCCATCCACTTACCAATGTACAAAGCGTTCACCTCGGGCGGGGCTCGAACCCGCGGCCACGGGCTTAAAAGGCACGCGCTCTGCCGACTGAGCTACCGAGGCATACAAACCAACCGCCTCGAGACCTTAAAAGCCCAGGAGTAACCCATCCACCTCCCAATGAACAAAACGTTCACCTCGGGCGGGGCTCGAACCCGCGGCCACGGGCTAAAAAGGCACGCGCTCTGCCGACTGAGCTACCGAGGCATACAAACCAGCCGCCTCGAGACCTTAAAAGCCCAGGAGTAACCCATCCACTTCCCAATGTACAAAACGTTCACCTCGGGCGGGGCTCGAACCCGCGGCCACGGGCTTAAAAGGCACGCGCTCTGCCCATCCCTCGTAGCTCTCCGACTTTCAATCGATTCATTGTTTCCGTGTCTATCAGTACGGGGCGGAGCTTAGAGCTGGATTCTGTCAGACCCAAACGAAGGTCCCGCGATGACCTGCGGAAAGACACCTTTTGGTCGCTATCAGTGACCCGGCAAGGTTTTCGTACTTCTCTGGCTCGATGCTTCCACTGCTTGCCGGCTTGACGAGCTCCACATCGATGGATGATTGCTCGTCCTTCTCTTGTGTTTGGTTTTGCAGAGGTTCGGCAGAATCTCTGTGGCTTTGGACCTTGGAACTGAGCAAGGCGAAATCTTAAGCATGTACCCAGACTGTGCAATTACCTGTGCGACTCGTTTGGCTTAATTATCCGATGGTACGAACAGGTGCACTCCAGCCACCTTGAGCTCCCCGGACCACCAAAAAGAAACTTGCGAGCTTTGCACTCCGCTGAGCTTCCTTTATACGGACAATTCGTGATCGCTGCAGTTTTCTTCGCAACCCACGAAGTTTTAGGAGGAGCTGCCCCTCTCCTCAACTTGGAGAGGAAGGATGGCCTCCCATTCGTCTTTAGTTTTGGAAATGTTAGGCATGGCCCGATGGAAAAGGGAAGCTGGGAACCGTGCGGAAACTCCCACTAAAACCTCAAAAAAGCGGTCAGGGGTTCGGGGTTCGTGCGCCGAACCCCTGACCACAGGCAACCCCGACCACAGGCTGCGCAGGAAAATGGAATACCTCCCGAGGCATACAAACCAGCCGCCTCGAGACCTTAAAAGCCCAGGAGTAACCCATCCACTTCCCAATGTACAAAACGTTCACCTCGGGCGGGGCTCGAACCCGCGGCCACGGGCTTAAAAGGCACGCGCTCTGCCGAGTGAGCTACAGAGGCATACAAACCAACCGCCTCGAGACCTTAAAAGCCCAGGAGTAACCCATCCACCTCCCAACGAACAAAACGTTCACCTCGGGCGGGGCTCGAACCCGCGGCCACGGGCTAAAAAGGCACGCGCTCTGCCGACTGAGCTACCGAGGCATTCAAACCAGCCGTCTCGAGACCTTAAAAGCCCAGGAGTAACCCATCCACTTCCCAATGTACCAAACGTTCACCTCGGGCGGGGCTCGAACCCGCGGCCACGGGCTTAAAAGGCACGCGCTCTGCCGACTGAGCTACCGAGGCATACAAACCAACCGCCTCGAGACCCTAAAAGCCCAGGAGTAACCCATCCACTTCGCAATGTGCAAAACGTTCACCTCGGGCGGGGCTCGAACCCGCGGCCACGGGCTTAAAAGGCACGCGCTCTGCCGACTGAGCTACCGAGGCATAAAAACTGTTGCCGTGAGACCTTAGAACCCCAGGAGTAACCCATCCGCCTCCCAATGTACATAACGTCTACCTCGGGCGGGGCTCGAACCCGGGACCACGTGCATAAAAACACGCGCTCTGCCGACTGAACTGGTAACCCACAGACGGAACGTTTAAGCTCCGCCGGAGGATAGATCTATCAGAAATTATGTTTAGCACAGATCCGCTCAAATTCTATCTACCCTAACAAGTGCGACGTATGAAAATTGCCAACCGGAAGGCAACTTTGGTTTCATCCGCTACTTACTCCTTCATCCTCGGCAGATCCTGCACTCTGTTGAGTAGCGTCATCTCCACCCGATCTTTTCATTCGGATCCGCCTGGAGGGCTTTATGCTACTAACTGACTTCTCGATCTCAGCAGCCTCCTTCTCATGCAGTCGAGTTCGACGCCTACATACAGCTCTTGCCAGCCAGGGTAGGACTCAACGGACTACCTGAACTCTTCTACCTCGAAGGCATCCGCCGAGACAGCCTGGTTGAAATTATAAATAGGAGCCGAAGACATGCGGGATATCCCAATTCTGAATAACCCAATGTGGATATCACTTCACAAAGAGAGGAACTCAACTCTACAATGGGCAGAACTTGCCGGCGACGTTGCTGTAGAGCGAACATATCAATGATGATAATGAGAGTGTTCTCCTCCTTCAAAATGGTAGTTGCGAACTGTAACAATAGCAGTCGCCAAGTACCAGGCTAATTTACACGGCACACCGGAATGTACCAATAGAATAACTGCCAGCAATTCTGAAACTCCCGAGATAATCCTCTGTGTCGAAGGTCGGAACGGAACGTGAGAGGGAACAGGAAGTCGTACACACTCTAAGGCTATTAGACACGCAATAACCAAAGTACCCCTCTGCCAAGCCGATATTGGTACGACCTCAAATTTGAGATACGTCTGAGAAGCAATCAAGCGATCAGCGTTGGGTAACTCGAAGTGTCGCCAGTGACATCTTCTCAAGCCCGACGCACATGGCACATACATGAAGTGTGTAGATACGGGTGAAAACGCATAGATATTCCACGAGTGGATGTGAATGAGATAAGAGCCACTCATGGATCAACACATTATACAGGATTATGGAACGGCCATGATACCAGCTCCCACGAGCTTCCACCACCCGACGTTTTCAGACTAGGCCTTCGTAACGAAAAAAGCGGAGCTCGGCAGGAAGTCTCGGGTTCGAACCCCACACAGGTTTTTTTCTGAATTTTTTCGGGTTCATCTACAACGGTCCACGCTGGTTTTGGTTGGTAGAACGGGGATGGGCGCGATTTCGTATTTTTTATAGAATATATGAATCGAGACCTTTCGATTGGTATGCGTCCCATGAGTTTATTCAGCATAGTCGTGGAGAAATAATTTGAACGAACGAACGAACGAACGCACAAAAAAAGCGCAGAAGTGACAGTATATGCTCCGCTCGCTTCGCTCGCTCCGCAATTCCACTACTACCTATTCCTCATCCTCCGAGTCAGAATCCTCAACAGCTAGTCCCTCCGTGACCAGGTTGGGCACAGAGCTCATTGGAGGAGCATTCGACACGGCTGCCTGAAGAAAGAAACACGAACAAGATATTCCAAGCCAATTACGCGAGTCGCAAGAAGCGTTGTTGCGAATGAATATCCATCCCACTGAAGGGGACGCTATAGCGGTCTACCTTTCCTTCTTGAAATGAGGTCCGTTGTTGCCCATTCTCCGAACCGACAAACTCCGCATCATCGAAAGACATCTTCAACCTCTTGCTAGGCTGTCGCATATCCTCTGCTTCGTCATCGTCAATATCCTCGAGGTACCTACTCCGAGTCTCATGAACGGTTGACAATTCCGCTCGCCCGCCTACTGCTGGAGAAGGCTAGCCACTGCGTTAGACTCTCGCCGGGGAGTTCGTCTCTCCTCAATCGGCGATGCCAGCATAGAGCCAGAGGTCTTCTTATTCGGTCGTGGGGAATCCTGAAAGTAGTTCCGCCCTCTTTCTGCTGACGAAGCCTGAAAGAACAAACGGTGCGAACCAACGTGTGCGGCGGCATGTCTCCTGGCATCTACATGGTAAATGTTAGGGAGTGAGGAACCGGCCGAATTGCACAGGTTTCCTCAGAATGAGAGATGTCCTGTAAATGGACAGTTTACAAAACTCATACCGTGCCCTACGCGTCCACAGCGTCAGGCGATGAACTCGCTCGTGCTACAGGGTACATTTCACCTCAATGACGAGGTAAATAACAACCGCATCAAGGCGAACACGCGCCATTCAATACTCTACGGGAGAAATCTCCGTACTACCTTGCGATCACCACCATCAGATTTTCTGCCCTCATCCTCTTCTTCATCACCAGACTCAAACCAGTGTTCTTCCTCTATATCCTCTCCGAACCTATCTGTCTTGGCAGATATTGTCGGCGGAGTCGCTCCTGTATTCCGGAACTCATCGCTGGCTCTCGCTTGGGGTATTAAATTTTGTATCTAGAAAGCCGTCCATCCTGGATGCCTTCTCGTGACTATCAGTAAACCCACCGCCGTATTATCTATATCCTGTAAGTAGGAGTAGGTCTTAGGGTTTCTTAATGTACTTCGCAGTAACTGAAAAACCAATATAGCAACGACCATTTCCTCTATCTCTGCGCTCGTACAGTCCGACAATTTGCCTCTAAGCCCGAGAAGCAGAATACTGAGCAACTACCATAGCATAAGGGAAGTCTCACCCAGTCGCGGAAAGACCAAAAGGACAAGCCTTTATTACCGATTCAAAATTTCTAATTTCATATACTATCCCCAGACACAGATTCGGTAACAGGCCGCCCGATCTTCCAGTCTCTTGCCGTGTATGGAGGTACTCCAATATCGCTGGAACTAACCCCTCCAGACTCGCTCCGAAAATCGGGTCCTGCATAAACACACTGCAGTTATTAACTGCAGACCACAGTGATCACCTTAGTATACAGCATGGAGAGGACAAGGCGAAGACCGGCCACAACGACCTGCAATGGAAAGCAACTTAACCCCCTTGTCGTACTTAATTATTACCGTCTTGGGAGCTGACAGGTCACTTTCCAAATTCCGGACATTCTGAGTTATGCACTGCACAACGGGCCCGATACGGCGACTCAGCAAATATCTCGCCCGTCCAGCTACAACAGATCAGACTGTGCACCCGGACATGACGAAGTCAGGCCTACCCTTGTGCATCTTCACACAATAACTGAGAAGCTCGTAACATGCACAGACACCATACGCGCCTCGGCCTGTAGGGTTGCCAAGGACCCTCAGTAACGTCGATACCTAGACGTGCGAAAAAACATCATGTTCTCGGATCAGCTGGGTGCGGAGACGGCTCCATTGTGAAGGAAGGAGATAAAGAGGCGTTCTCCATTAAGATTACCAGGCCGTTCTCAGAGTACATGGTGGTCATTAAACTCTCGCTCAGCGCAGCGTCAGAGACTGAACATGAGGATATAGTCTATCTTACAAGAGAGTAATGCAACCTACATGCTGGCTCTAACAGCAGCTGTATGACATCCCTTATCTGCGATAAGAGGCCCTCGTCAGCAAGAGCGCTACTGCTAGGAGGAGCGGATAGTAGTCCAACGAGTAAGGATGGTAGTGGTGGATAAGCACGATGGTCATCGCAAGAGGTGTCGACTGAGAAGGGACTCGGTTGCCTCAGTGACAGAGGCCTGTGAACTTCGAGTTCAGCCAGTTGCTTGATTCATCCTGTTACCCTAACGCCGCCTACCGAACTAGGATCGAATGACCGAATAAAATATTGAGAGGTACAGCATCTTTCATCAGCCTAATGTGCCGGTCTCAGCCTCCATGACCTTACCTTGGTCAGCCTTCTCGTTTCCTTCCTCAGCCGCCTGTCCATTGCTATCACCCTCAGAGTCGCAGAAATCCCATATCGCCACCGGGCACGCCATCGACAAGTTAACCAGTATATCAACTGCCGCGTCTGCAGCAACATCGTCCATCTCCGCTATAGCGTCTTTACACGCTCTGAGTATGGGCTCGGACACTTCTGGGCGCTCTAAAACAGATGAGAACTAGAAAGGTGAAGTCTCCATTCTCTCTCGACACTGTCTACCGAAATGCGATAGAATTGACTGCCACGCATCAGCAAATCCGATCCCGAATTCCCCTTCGCATGCATACAATACGATCGACAGGACCGAGAGTCGTGAAGACCGTGAACATTCCGAGAGTTGGGCTATACAGGATTTAGCCGAATCGGTCAATCGGCCGAGTCGGTAGCTCGACGCGCGGTCATGAGCCGAACCAGCCCAGCCGATACCACCGGCGTTCCACAGAATACGCTCTCGAGCTATCAAGATGAAAATCAAGTCCCTCATAAGAAGCCCTGAGAACTACTCATTATCTCCAAAGTCTCCTTTCTGTCCTGCGGCGGCATTAACCGGCACATCGTTAGTACTTCGAGTACCTACAACGAACCAACGATGTATTGCGCGTAGAATCGTCACTGTAATAGTACAAATTTGATGCCATTATTTCTGTCCTCTCTCCACTGCTTCTCATCTTGTTTCCGCTCATCCTCCTTCGGGAGGAGATTAGAAAAGATGGTATTGTAGTTCTTGCAGATGTAGTCCAGAATGGTCAAACTATTGGAGTACCTGAGGCGCTCTTCACATCAAGATGCTGGCATACCACACCAAGATCGAGAACTTCATTCCAAGAACTCTATGAGATATCACTCCCGGAAACTATACTATGAGCGCGTTCTCCGCAGTCTACAACGATGATCCGTAGCTATTGTGCGCGCCATGAAACGATCGTAACCTGGTACCCCTTTTGCGCGTTAAAACACGAGAAAAACCATTTTTGCGCGCTTCTTGAACCCCTCAGATCCACTCATCGAGCGCTGAAAATGCAGAATATTGAAACTCTTGCGACAGAGCGCCACGCATTATGCACCAGTCAAACAGTGCATGTATCAACTTACACACTGCTCAAGAATCTAAATATTTTTGCGACGAGGGGCGTTCAGCGAATACATGACTCGTGAGCCATCCTCGACCTACTGTAATGATGCAAAGGTCGTGAAGGACTGCTCATCAATCAAGGCAGCCAAGACAGAATCCCTCAGATATCCCACTCGGTAGTTGAGATGGACGCAGTCAAGGATAGTTGGAGGAAAGCACACCCGATTAGATGGCGGATGGTACTGGCTGACGAACGATCTGTGCTTCGCTTGGCGGTAAGTAGCTGAGAAGAAGGCGTCGCAGAACAACTGCGTCGTAAGGCTACGGTGTACCATCATGCTCCAGCATGCCAAGGACGTCCATATAAATATCCTCAGTTTGAATAAGACTATATAGCACATCCGGTTCATTTTGCCCGATTAACGCTCGGACCTGAGAAACGGGTAAACTCATGCACATTTGAAGAAGAGACTGGCAGCGACCCTACTGACTGGCCACCTGCATTACTGTCCGATAATTCACGAGTGTCAACAGTGTTACCGAGGTTGCAGTGGCGACCAATGCCAACGTATTATGAGTGTTAATTTGTCATTCCCAATAAACCACAATCAAGGCCGTCAGCGGTCTAATATGAACCCACACTTACCACAGCGGCTGTTTCCGCGCAGGCAGTCTCATTTCCAGCGGATTCCGCTTCAAGAAACGCCTTTCGAAGGCTCGACTTCCATTCTGGTGATGTGACCTAAAAGCGGCAGTACCAACCGAACGCTCAGGGATGACGGCTATTACCTCGTCAACAACTCGGCGGTGGTATGTGATGGGAAACTTCTCGCCTAACACGCAGCGACAAATGTATTCCGAGAACTGTGGATAACACCGTGAAGGAGATCATCCCATACCACAGCTGGTCGAAGACGGCTGTTTTGGTTATCGCTCGATCGAAAGGATATGTCCATCTGGTTGAAGCGCAATACAACGACTTTCCTGCCACGCCGCCCACTCGTTACACCACTCGTCCCGACCGTACCGATCACGGTACAAGCGTGTATGAAAGACGTTAGCTGCGCGTCCGCGCCATTTTCATATTGATGTTAATCCTTATTACCGGCCTCCTTTAACGACATTGCCACATCGGCAAGATTACTGACGGTTGGGTAGGGAATGAGGGGCGCATGAGAACCTACTGTACCTGAGGAGTACGCGGTGATGCTTTTCGCTCATATTTAGTGATATTACCATTGCTAACTTCGTCCTCAGGCGTAGCCCAAGATGCGGTGCGACTGCTTCTACCACTGTCTGCCGAGAGAGATCGCTCCTTTGGAGCTCCTCGAGGTGAACTCGTCGGCGTGATACTCCCACTAGACCTTGGCGAACCACCCAACATCTGATGAAACACTTCATGTTCCACGGCACGAAAGACACGCAGACCGATCCTGGGCGGCAAAGGCGAATTACATTCTTGTTAACTTCCTGTATCATGTTCCATATTTGGATAGCCCCTGCTCGGTCCTGGAAGCTGATTGCCACGTCAGTCTGAGCGGATGACGTGTTGAAAAAGTCAACACACTCTCGTAACCCACAGTACGATCAGATGCACAAAAACTGACGACCCAAGGTCGCAACCGCACCCTTGTTTTACTGATCAAAATTAGTATCAGATGCTGGGTTGCCAATAAGCAACTCGTTTCTCGCACAATACAGCGCGTGCGGGTTCCTAGTGTAGCGTCTAACCCCCGGCAATGATCGCGGAGCCCCTGCTTTCAACACGGATTTACTCATTTCTGCGTTTTAGCGATTGAACGGCCGAAGACAAATCCAGATTCCACCGCTTGCTCTTCATCGGGATTCCAGAGCCCAAGAAAATCTCCCTGCGAATGGCTCGAACCCTGTTCCCACCAGTGAAGAGACCTCGCTAGTCACGGAAGTTCGCAGCGAGCAGGTGAGCGAATAGTGAGAGACTCCTCACAAACCGATCATCGACCATCAACCCACTTCTTACTACCTGTCTCTGGTCGTTTTCCGTCCATATCAGTATCGATGGAGTATGTCTACTATAACAATCCCTCGGTTGTATACACGATTGCAGTATCAACTTTTCTTTTGTACTGTTGCCATTCTCGGCAGATTCGTCACTATCCGACCCAGATCTTTTCCGTCGCTGCTCAGGAGCCACCTGAGTCACCATAAGCTGGGTAGCCATCCATGATGCGATCGGTACTACCACGATCCATGCACTCGCAGTTCCGTCCTCGAGACCGGTGCTGCTCCCCTCAGCAACGACGACATCAACAAAACCCGTCCCTCTGTCTACCCACTTTCCCCCTACATCCAAGCTATATATCTGTCAAATATACCATGCACGCGGTAAGTAGGAAACTAAACATTCTCACTTTCGCGCGTCTCTCCGGCCTCCCAATAACATCAGGGTTAATCTCGACCATTCTCGACACTTCAAGAGGTACCAGATTCTCTAGCCGTGGAGCTGAGCCGGGGCTGCTAGATCCACGAGGTGACCTGATGTTCACCGGAGCCCATGTGAAGACGATACAATGGCAGAAGCTCCGCCACGGACTTCGAATGAGTGTCCGCCGTTCTAGTAAGCGTGCTGGTTGCGATTTTCGCCTCTCACGCTGGTTTGCATGAAACCCTAGCTTACAACAGAACGATGAAACTCGACAAGGTCCCCCCAAAAATCCGATGATCCCAGGAAAAACACTAACGCGATCAGTGAGCACTCATTACAAGGTCCAACGACAGGAGGTGGACGACGGGAGAATTTAATCTAATTTTCTGCCGCTCCTTATCGCGAGTCCTGCGCGAAAGATTCTATCGCGAGATCCTTCCCAACTAGGGAAACCATCCTGTGCACGAACACCGAACCCTTACTACCTCGGAGAGGAGGCGCCTGCCTTACACTCCTCTTCACTGCGCCGAGGTACAGGCCCTGTTGGCGGAGGCGGAGCTCCATTGACCTTCAGCCGAGGGCCTCCAGGAGGGGAAGGGGGTGGTGAAGGCATCAAGTCTCAAACCGGATGTACAGCTATCGCCCAAACCAGTACCATTGACGCAAGGCCGCAACAATGAAAGAAAAAATGTGGCGTGCGCGACGACCCTTATCTTCGCGCTCGCCCGTGGAACAGAAGTGGGGCGGATGTTTACAGTCTGTAACTTATAGATTCCTCCGCAAGCATACGGCATTGCCTGTTTTGAATCGGCTCAAGTGTTTAAGTTAGTTTAAGGTTAGTTATATGTAGTTAGATAGGGTAGGTATATTAGTTCTCTTACTAAGAGACTCTTAGTTCTAAATATGGTCTCGTCACCCTATATTCCGAAAGGTATAAACGTCAACGGCGGAAAGTACATAGCCAGCATTTATGTTAAAGACGAAGCGACTGGCAAGTACGTTCGGGTCTACGGCGCTTTACGCGGCCAATTGGCCTCCGCCATTGAAGATCGGAGACTTCTCGAGAAAGCTAAAGAGGACGGGACAACATTGGAAGGTATTCACAGTTACGGCACTGAGAGTCGTTGAGAGGTTGAACAGATATGCGCGAGATGGTCAGGGCTAGACGTAAAGAGCCGACAATGCCGAGTAACATCACGAAAAATAGAGGCGGTTACGTTTGCCGCATTTTTAAGACTGTTAACGGCGAGAAGAGGACCATTTACGGATCTTGGTGCACCGGCGTTGACGAGGCCTTGGCGCAGCGTGAAGCCTTGCTAGAAGCTCGAGAGAGGGGTGCATCATACGATCGGCTTGTTGAACTTGCTACGAGCTTCAAAGCTCCAAGATTTCGCGACGCGGCTGCGGCGGCTCAAGTGAATGAAGCAACATTACAGAGACTGGAAGAAGTGAGAAATCCCGAACATTGTTGGTCCCGATTCGATCCTTTGAACAGGGCTCACCGGACCAAGGTCCGAAACGACGGCGCCGTCAGGTGGCGTGAGATGCTTCTCAAGTAAGTGGGCGTGTCGGACCGGGTCAGTTATACGAGAAAATACCAACAGCACGTCGCAGACATTTAACATTCGTGCACAATACCTCAGTTGACTCTCTGTGGTGACGGTGTAGCAAGACCTCAGTCCTGTCGCTATACTACAGGATGTGATTCGTTGTCAAGTCGGACCATATCCGGAGCCGTACTTGAGCGGTCGTTCCGTCATTTCCGCTAATTCTGAAGGCTGCCTGCTCAGGTAGTACAGTTTCACATAATCGTGACAAGAAGATTCGTCACTGCAAGCACACTTTGTGTATCGGAATGCATGCATGATAGCTCATCGTGGATGAGCCACCCTTCGTCTAGTGGTTTTCACAAAAGAAAAAATCGTCGAGTTGGTAAATCAATGATTTGAAATCATCAAATTGCGAACGAAAATGAGTGAGTTTAGCTTGAATTGGCAAAATTACCGTGCTTGCCTGCACTGAACGTGTCTCCTGACACGTTATGCGGCGATGTGATGATGCTGGCTCGGGTATTCTTCAACTCTGCTATTGGCAAACTTATAGTCACTTCAACGCCAAACTATATAACAGGAAGATACGTCCGGCTTCTGATGGTTTGTGCGTATCATCCCGTCACTAGCCATAGTCGAGACAGAGATTCCACAGCACTCAGCAGCTGGACGGCGAGCGTCGTCGGGGGGGTCATCTCTATCTTCTTCAACCGAAGTGCCATACCCGGTACCCGGCACAAACAAGTTAGATCAACAAGACATAAATGCTCTGCAGTGGAGCCACGGTTTACATCCGAAAACTACTCCCTCTAAGTTTGTCTACTCCTCGGTTGTAAAGATTCGGGTTCGGGTTGGATCGAGCGGAGGGGGTTGGATATCAGCTCAATGCTCGTCATACCAGTGAATTTATCCTGTTAGCGTTCGTGTGTTTTATCATGTCCGAGCCTCTTCCAACTGGGATCAACGTGAATAATAAAAAGCTCATCTCTTGCGTCTTTGTAAATGGCCAAAGAGTGTACGGTAATCTAAGAAAATCTACTGAGGAGGCCATCACTGATCTGGCTGTGATGAGAACTATCAAGAAATCCGGAGGCTCCCCCAAAGACCTTCGCAGAGTCATTCGCAGTCGTCGCAGGCCTACGAAGCTGCCGCATCATATAACGCGGAACAAGGGAAGCTATATATGTCGTATAATGGTCACTGTATCAAAGGGGTGTAAAAAAGCCGTCTACGGTTCGGCGTGTTCAACTCTCGGAGAAGCTCTCGAAGAACGAGATTTACTCTTGAATGCGAAGAAGCGAGACGCCTCGTTCGACAAGCTCACCGAGCTAGCTGCCGTATTCAAGACTTGGAGAAACCCTAGACATATTTTGATGGCTTATTTCAGAAAATGGAGGTGCATCACCGGGGAGAGGAAGGCATTCGGGCGTGCAGTTGAGGTGAGATACTACTGCAGGACATTTGAAATACGATAGGTAGTTTGCGCAACAATCCTGTATGCATTGTATTGGATTGATTGCATTAGATCTCCGGACGCTTTGTTCGAAGATGGCATGCCGAGAGATGTTCAAGCTCAAAATATGGGCACTGCAGCTGGGACACTGCCGAGGGCCTGGAGTGCCAGCTGAGCTGGCACGTGAACCATTAACGATGAATGATTTGACTCCGTCAAGCTTGAGTGTCATCTGTCATCTAATTTTTCGTCGTTGAACTGAACTCAAAAATGGTGTCATCTAACATCTTCATTGATGAACTTCATCACTCCCTCTTAGGATTATGCGGTTGTACCGGCAGTACTGGCCTCCCAAACACCTCCGCTTGGACGTTGTGACTGATAGTGGATATACCTAGGCTACGTCGCCTAACCCAACTCCGAACGAGGATATGAATAAATCTTACATTAGTTTCTGTGATCATCGCCGGTTTTGCATTACCGGAGTAAAAAGAGATACGCTATACACAGGGGTGCAAACGAGTTCGACTCCTTGATCTTGATCTGCCCTGGGAATCAATCATCGCGTTCCTCTCTGGAAGCCCCGTGCACGCCTCAGCACGGTCTGGTATGCCGACGTGATATGTCTCATACAAAGTCGTGCAGCCTCAGGTGTCGCTCAAGTACTCAGGATACAGTGAAGAGATCAATCCGGCTGAGTTTCATCGGGTACTGCTCACATGGCAGCTTTTGCCTTAACAGGGCTCACTGGACAGAGGGATGCATCGGCTGGTTAAATGACGGCAAATGCTAAACATATGGGGTTAGACCATTCCCCAGGAGTGAATCTAGCTGTTGGGGAGCGATGTGCTACGTTAGACTCACGGATCTTGGGTGCATCTCGAAGGTCCGATTTACACCCGCAGCCGGGATTGCCCTCGCGCATACAAGGCAAGTCTATGCATACCTCACAGAGCTCATCAATTATAGTGCGGCACTGCGGAGCTCGCCTACTCCTTCTCCATCAGCAAGCAATGGTACAGAAAAGGTACACAACCGGGTGCCCGTACAGCTTCACCTGGTTGCTACGGCTGTCCCGACCTCTGCAACAACACCGTCAGAGTAGATGAGCAGAATCTCGACGGAATCGCTTTCACCCTTATCGATCCTTCGGAGACTGTGATGTTCCCTACTGCAACAACCAGTGGCCTGAAGATCGCTCTCATGGTTGGTTAGAAGCCTCCCATTGGCGTGCCTTCATTCCTGATACAACCTTCAGACTCGGAAACCATCCCAGAAGAGCACCACCAGATTATTTCTCCACCTTCCTCAGCCGGTTGCAGAATCGTCAGGTTATTGTGGATGAGGTTTTCGCCCTTCACTCTTGGCCGGCTAAACAAGCTCAAGCTGCTCCATCAGGGAGTCTCCTCCTTGATGGAGGGAGAAGGTCTATCAGGGCAAGTTGCGCTGAATACTTACTCACGCGCAGGTTGGTAGTTATTTGATGGTCGGCATTACAAAGTCGCAGAGTTACGAAGTTCTTTGGTTCGGGAAGCAATCTCTTGGTCGTTCCGTCTCGTTAATGGCATCGCTCGTCTGGCCACTCAAACCGCCGAGACCCAAGTGCCGCTGCGATGGCAGGCTGAGCGGAGGAAGTGCAATATATATAGCTCAACCCAAAAGCCTTGTCTCCTCTTTTCCCGTCAAGCTATTCTTTCAGTGTCCCTTTCCCGTACTCTGCTTATACAGGTTCATGTTTGATAAACATTGTTTATACTGTTAGGTTAACAGTGTAGGAGTTCATATTCGACTGTAAATAATCACAGTTCCTGCCTACCATAACGTATGGTCTGGGGCCTCTATCTGCTTGGGTGCTAGTTCAGCTCACTCCTGCTAGCTGCGCTACTGAGAATTATAACATCTGCTTCTTCGCTATTCCCAAGGGCGAGAGAGACGTCATGTCGGACCTGACTCTGATTGGTCATTATCTCGAATTATGTCGGATCCTCAGGAGTCATCAGATTGTCGCTGCTGCATGGCTGCAGCGGGACAGGATTAACCTATCTCACTTCTCTCCGCCAGGTGCCATTAGTACGTCACTTCTACCTTTCGTCATGCGATGGCTTGCTACAAAGTGTCTGCTCGTTGACGTATTTACGTTAGCGGTTTCGCCGATCCCAGCTGTCTTGTGATGAATAGCAATGCACTCGAAAACACGCTGATGAGCGCTTCTCCTGTTCTCCTATTCCCACAGTTTAGATTCTGAAGATTCTTTAGAGAATCACCCCTCTATCTGACGAGCACTGGATTGAAAGCCTTAGGCATCGTGAAAACGTTACTTACTATCTAGAGCTCCTTCTCAATCCAATGGGATCGAGTTCGTTTGGGGAATCGTTTGGGACGCGCCCTTCGGGAACGAAGCCTCCGTCTCTCACAGTGCATAGGTTTCGTAGTGGATTCTTCAAATGAGGTTCATAACATATCCTAGCTTGCGCTCATCATCTCACAAGCGAGCGATAGGCACAGCCGCATGACTAACAGCGCTGTCATATCGCCGAGCACGGAAGACCTAGTCTTCAAGACCAGGCCCCGAAGAGTCGTGGAAAGTGCAGAAGTGTCTCGGCTTTTCAGCGACACGTGAGTTGAGCACGTTTAGTAGCGAGGCCCGACAACCAGAGCTTGGTAGGTGCCGCAATAGGTGAGAAGTTATCAGCGGGACAGACAATTTGTAACCATCGAGGCTAACGTTTTTGAACGGAGAAACTGACGAGTCTGGGGCTCTCCTGTGATGCATTCCGCTATGTTGTGAGTAACGGTGAGCCGCACTGTTGTCCGAGCCCTAGAGCCTCGTCCTTTCGTAGCTTTTTTCCGAATAGACCTCGCCTGTTGCGGGATGAAAAGACTCTTTTCAAAGAGTGCAATGCAACCCGACTCCAGAGGATATTTCATCTATTTTACGAGGTGACGGATTTATGACGAAGGAAATATGCTGCGATTTATGTGTTGGACGTTTGCTTCTATTGCTATTTGAAGTACAACAGAATTCCTGTAGTAACTACACTCCTTCTCAACCAGATGTGTAGTCATCTTCGCCATCCGATGGCTGAATGTAACCCATAGAAGCACCGAATGACCCACGAGGTGCATATCGTCGTGCAGAACGACTAGGCTTCAACTCGGCACTCGAAGAGGTGATGAAACTAGATCAACATCAAAAATCTGCTCAGATGTAACTCATATTCAGAAGATGAGCTTCAGCTCCTGAGTGGGTGGATGCAGCAGTTTTTTGTCGAAGTGAATAAAATGCCCACACCGGCTGACCCAAAAAACTGGCGAGTAACGTTTTGCCACCCACCACGTACGTGCAATCATTCTAGGAGGACCGTCCAAACCTACATAATACAGGCCAAGCTCGCCTACGTCCTCTGAGCCATCTTTGACGGTGGAGACTAGTAGCACGTCCCATGTGACAAAGCATAATTGGCTCAGGGTACCATGAAGTTCATCACACCTTATCGTCCGTGGAGACTGCATGCCATCCCAGACCCGTATCCAATTCCTACACTCGTCATCTTCTTCAACATCAGAGTAGGACGCCCCTGAGCCCTCCTCGTCGAAAGCTGCTACGCGCGTCTCCCCTGCTGCGTTGACCTTGGCGTCGACGTCCCCGTATTCCGTTAGATCCTCAGTGAAGTGCCGTACCTTCTTCCATTGTAGAGCTGCTATGTTCAACGCCCAAAGCTCGCACTGACGTCCGGGAACCCGTTTGAAAATATGCGCGTAATCGCCGCACCCCATCGCCACTATAAACGCCTCAAAAACCTTAGCGGGGATCTTCACCCAATCTGATCTCCTCCAGTCGTAGTTGATCCGCAAGCCAGCTGGCAATTCGCTGTCCAAACCGTAAGTTGCCTCAACCTCCCACAGGTCGTCCGAGCTCTGGTGGGCACAGCACTTATATGTCTTCTGACCACCACTCTCCTCTTTTGGAGCATCGAAACCTCTTGGGTCTCGGCGCCCTAGGAACTGCTTGGTAAACGCACAGGGATCAGCAAATTGATTCCCCTTCTGCTGGAATCTCATCTCACACAACTGCAGCTCGAGAGCTAAATTGAAGGTGCCGTTGACCATACTACGGACACAACAGAGGCTGGGGTAGGATTTCAGGCGCACTTGGCGATAATTACTGACCCTTACGGAACCCTAACCCGTATGCCCTTATGCCGATTCCTCTTCACTACTAACCCCCGTAACAGCGTGAACATTATCCTCCCGTTTGATAGAACGATTCTGATATCGGTAGGATTGATAGACACTGCAACGGCTCCCAGGATCTCGCAGTGCGAAATTCCGGCAGCCCTTGCAGCAGACATCCCAATCTAACGCAAAACAATGACAGTTCTGAGAGGATAAATGAAAAAACAACTATTGAATTCTCAGCAGCCACAATGGCCTGGCTGCTGATGACCATTGGAAAGTATCTTGTTCGGCCGAGTTAATCGTTCGAGCGCTGAAATCAGCCTCTAGTTTATATCGTGGATGACCAAATCTGAAAGGTGATGATCGACAATTACAGCGATTACTCGTACTCCGTAACGAAGAAAGGCTATGAAAACGCGACTTAGCCCGGTGCCAGTGAACCTTCATGCTCCACTCGCAAGAACAAGCCCCACTGTTCAGCCCATGATGAACAGCATTTCACTGAAACATCCAGGTACAGTCATCCGCCCAAACGAAGAAGTCAGCGGCGCGAAGCTCTGACAGACTCCGAGTCTTACTCTGCTCCGCGCTTTCGCTCTGCGACACGCCAATTAACTCCTGATTCTAGAGTCTCTCACTTCAACAAAACCTCAGCAATTTTACCAGGAAAGAAATTAAAAGGCTCAGATAAAACTCGTCTTCGATGTGGGCGTCATCTAACTCTCCAATTTCTAGGCACTTGCGCCTTCGGGAGAGAAGACGACGTCGAGCTTGCATCGCTCTCATCAGAAGTCGCTGAGGGAAGGAAAAAATAGCGACGGAGGCCATATCGGAGGTCGAGATCGTACCGACTGGCTCTTCAGCAACTCGCGGTTTCTTCTGAACTGGAGAGGATCTCTCGTAGCGAGATCCTGAACATTCGTAAGGCACTTTTCAAAATCTATGGTCGGAAGATGGTCCCCGAAACATGTCTCATTCTAGCATGAGACGATGAGCTACGCAGCCAGGACCGGGAATTACCTCGTCTATGTGCAGCATCGCTTCCTAAGGATGGCTCGTGTCCATCAATCCCAGCACGAGCTGTGGTCATATTCGCAATCTGGGATCGGAGCGAGGCTACCTCCTCGTTAAGCTGCTTCAGGGACTTCTCATTATGCCGCTGGCTAAGAAGAGTCCCCTGATGGCTTTGACGTGGACGTTGTGGGGTAGAACGAAACTCCTTCTTCCTCTTCCGGCACTGCTCCACTGCGCGGTCCTGCCAATACTTGATGACACCTAACCAGCACGAGCCAACACCTTAAGAACAAAAAAACAGGCAGATCAGATCGATTGCCCGCGTTCCGCTAGGACGCTTGACGAAGATGCGCTGTGAACGGAGAGCAGTCATCACCTTCGACTTTCGACCTACCTGCGGACGAATTCCCCTTCCCCTTCAGCGCATTCAGCGAAGCAGATTCGACGGACTCGCTGCACTTTTCAGCATACCTGAAGTGGCCAGCGTTAAGGCTCATGATCAAAGAAGTCTCTTACTCTTCTGGACGCATAACAATAGCAGTAAAACGAGAAACTTCGAAAAATAGATTGAAAAGGCCGTAAAAGGCAGCAGTGGCTTCCTTGAGGTAACGGACATTCTCTTCGCTGCTGCCGAACTGCCTCAAGGCAGGGATTAACTTCTCGACAGACTTCGCAACCTGGAGAGAACCTCGCGAGGTGGGATAAAGGCGATGCAGCAACTCAACGAGAAAGTCTCAAGCCGTGAGGAAACCAGTCGAATCGGTTTCCTGAATGGCATGCAGTGAGTGCTACGCCTTGGGTACCTTGCTCTCATCGTCTACGTAATTCTCCTGTCCGCCACTCTCCCGCTTTCCAACTGGCTGAACGATGTTCTGAACCTCCGCCTCCGTGAAGATGGCCAGCAAGGGTTTCAGGACCTGAATCATGCTCAGTATCCTCCTGAGACGCCCAGAGAATATTGTACGATCTACTCCGCAGTGCGATTCTGTGTCTACACCCCTCGCCCCCAATGACTTACATGATTCTCGCACTCTTCACTCAAGTGCCCGTCACTCATGTCCATGAGATCCTGGAGACGTGATGCGGTCTCAGCGAAGAAGCTCAAGCCGATACTAGGGAGAATAATTCTAGTCCTCAATGTTCAACTGGACTTGCCTAGAGCTACCCTGGACGCTTCAAGAGCTCTGCGTTCTTTACGTTGGCAGTCCTTAAAATCGAGTCCATGTCCAGACCGTTAGGGGGAGTAATGCCGTACATCGAGCCATAACGGACCGGTCGTTGCTCCCGCAATCGACTCACCGGAGCACTACAGGATGAGAATACGTGTGCATGCCTCGGGTGCTCCATGCACTACATTCTGTTGCTCGACCTAGCTGGACTCTTGGACTTTCTTCGGGTTGGGGGCATCGCCGGAGAAAATAACCAGCCGTGACCTGGCCTAAGCTGCATGAACGAATCTAAGAGTCACAACGCACTCACTGAACTACTGGAGCTTCTCCCCCCCGTGTTGACGAGACCTGTCTGTGTCACAGAATCAAATTACTGACAGACTCTGTGAGCCCTCTAATAGACTCAGGCCCTTTATCTAGACGTTCTAGACATGCGGGAGACAGTTGTTGTGATCCGACAGCCACTAGCGCGTACCGCAGTCCAACGTCCCTCGAACATCGTGAATGTGACGCCGTCACGCCGTGACGCAGGTGGCCGTGTCATGCACTCTCATCGCACCCGAGTAGTCTGGGCGCAAAGTACTCGAGCCCACAATATTCGTCTCCTGGGACGGATAAGCATTCAGCGATAACTATCCCCCTGATCAAACTTTTGCTGGAGTAGCGCCAAACGTGGAGCGAGCCTAGACCCTGAGTCAGAACCACCTATGAGCAAACCCACACCTCCATCAGTCCAACTTAACAACACAACACAGGCTAATATCCCTACAGCTCGAAGAGCTACACTCGTCTATCATCACTACTGATTGGGAAGGGTATGTGGATAACGTTAGAAACGCAATCGTTAGCAGCCTGCGGGTGGCGGCTCGCTGTGGAATCTCCCAACATATACGTACTCACAGCGAGGTCAGCCGGCAAGCAAAGTCACTCTACTGGTCGTAATCGTACGGGGACATGACATCGTCGATCTTGAGGATCATCTTCACGACCTGGGTAGCCAAGCTCAGCTGCTCAACCTGACAAGAAGTCACTCCAAATGGAACTCGGACCCCCAGCCTTCGATATTACCTTGGAGGCGGTAGCCTCGTAGACGCCTTGCTTCCACATATCGTTGGTTCCTTGGGCGACGCAGTCAACACCGTACACAGGCTTGCCAGTAGAAATTTGCAAGTTCCTAAATAGATTCTGATAACTTCCCAGACGACAACAGCTGCTTTCACTACCTCACTTGAGCCACCGTCTTGAGTGGCTGCAACCCCGAGTTCTCGCTGAGGCAGTTGGGGATGGTCTCCAACGCATCGGCGAAGGCTCTCATGGAGTACTGCTCCACAGTGGGCTCCTTATCAGCAGCATCAGCAACCGCAATGCTGGCAGCTATCTCGGAGCACCCGCCGCCGGGTACGACCTGGCAGGGCGAAGAACTGTGGAAGGAACCGGCGCTCCAGGTGGGCTCACCCTGCTGTCTCGGATAAGGTTACGGACACAGCACATGGCGTCATGCAAGCATCTCTTAGCCTCATCAACGGCCATCTGGTTACCGCCGCGGACTAGTACCGTCACCTAAGCGTAAAAATGAGAACACTTGCCGCCATAAGCCGCGGCAAATCTCACAGTCTTTGAATTAGCGCAGTCCTCGATGACAATCATCGAGTCCTTATCGGTCGTGCCGAGACTCAACTCCCTCACAGTACCAGCATGGCCTGCCACAAAACGAGCAACTATTTGCCGAGGGAGGCAAGAAGCCAAGATGACTTACCGAGCTTATCAGAGGTCAACTCAGAGAATCGAGGAACGATACGACCGCCGGTGGCAATAGCGATGAGTTCGAGCTCGACACCCCCGACCCATCGGATAGCAGGGAGACCGCGCTGATACCTGAACCCGCTCAGATGACAATAGTCGGGACGTGAAAGAACATATTACAAAAGATGATTGGCCTCATCATCAAATCCCCACTGGCAAATGGCCAAGTTAGCGCCAGAATCCAGCATCTTATCCACCATATCAGAGAAGTACCTGAAAAAAAGAATGACTACTGCCATCCCACGTAAAGTTACACTACTTCTGCTCGTATTTGTAGAGCTTCTTGTAGTCCTCGGCGGACTTGATATCGATCTTATGCTTAGTCTTGGGCTTCGGTGGCTCGAATGGGCAGGTGAGGATGCCTGATCGAGGCAGGCTTATAAACACTAACTCTTCAAAATGACTTCATACAGATTTTCGCGTCTTTAACTTCCTTTGGCATCTGGGGATGGGAGAATTCCTTATCAATGACAATGCCATTCACTAAACAGGTGTCTTCCAATCGGCCGCCAACCTTGCCCTGAAGATGACGAAAAGATACACTGAGAGCAACACGGGAAGAGCCACATCACCTCCACTTTGATGAGATCGAAGTTGACGTCCTTTCTCTCCAAGTCAGCAACCGACAAGACAGCGTCGGTAGCGATCTTGGCCATCTGGGCTTGCCGAGAGGACACAATCTACCAAAACAATCGATCAAGAACTGCAATCTGCTGAAGCCACGCAACAGCTTTACCTTGGAACCGAGGGCGGTCATGGCAGCGTGATGAAGTTCCTCGTTGTCATTCTTGAATATATCGACCTGAAGCACGGATACTCCTCCACTACGAAAGCCCCGTCTTCTACTACCTCCTTGCTAATCTCCTCTACACGCTTGACAGCTACCTCGCAGGCCTTCTCGAAACCATCTGCGATTCGGAGCGGATGGATGCCCATCTCGAGAAGCCTAACAAGAAGTCATCATTCACCGTCCGAAAGCAACGGTTCTATTCCTTACTTGTTGGCTTGCTCGAGCAAGGCGCCGGCGATGATGACGATGCCAGTGGTGCCATCACCAATCTCATCATCCTGAAGCACAACATCCCAAACCTTCCTCACCGCAATCATCGTGACCTACCTGGCTCTTAGAAAGCTCAACCATCAATTTGGCAACCTGGTTCTCCACCTGCATCTTGTCCAAAATAGTAGCGCCGTCGTTCGTGACAGTGACGTCGCCATCAGGACCAACGATAATTTTGTCCATGCCTACGATAGAGACCCGCATAACCCTCCACTTGCGAGAGAGCATTCTCACCCTTAGGGCCAAGACTAGTCCGAATGGTCTCTGCAACACTTCTGGCGGCGAGGATGTTAGTCTGGTGAAGAGTAAATCATAATCCCAGCAGCGCCTGGGCGACCGTGTTACCTTCTGGGCATCCAATCCAGTCACTCGCTTTTTATCGTTCTGATCTTGCATAATAACAAAGGGATTACCGTATTCATCTACGGCGAGCTGACCCACTGGGAGGCCACCTAACAGAGAAAAGAGCTACGCCAGCGCTACGAATGTCGACGTGGCCAAAGGGCGTGATCCGGTGGGCCTCTTGGCCCACACCAGCCACCGCGAAAAGCAAAAAACTCCTTCAAGAAGAAGCGCTTCAATCATCGGGTTAGACTATCCTCAAATATCACTAAGGGCTTTCTATGTGCTGCGCCTCAATTAATATAATAGATGACTTCCGAATGGATGGCAGCCCGGCCACGACCCCCATACCGACTAGCACTTTCGATAACGTTAAAGAGTCGGGATTCCCCACGACGCGACAGAGACATAGGGAGCGCAATTAACTTACTTGTCCCTTCGTTAATGGACGCCATCTTAAATAAGAAATGACTCTCCCAAAAAGTGAGGTGAAGAGGTCTCAATGCAGCGAAACAGAAATCGCGGCGGAGCGAAGCGTTTCATGTTTGGCGGTTTTCAAAAACACTTGCGATCACTGGAATGCAAGTTGTATTAATTCATTGGACGAGCTCTGCGACTCATCTCAACTAATCCTAGACCCCTGTGGAGGTAATGTATTCGACAAGAGGTCTATGTCTAGCAGTGGTGCCGCGCAAAGTGACCCGTGGATCTGTTTAGCCGAAGTAACTCGTTACAACATCTTCCTCATATAGAGAGCTTAGCCGATTGATGAAGAAAGGCCTCTTATCGCTCTATTAAACGCAGGGTCTCTCAGCCACAGGCAATTCAGGCTTACGGGTTTTACCTGCAGGATCAGCCTATAGATTAACGGCCGTTTTACCACTGCCGGTTGTCAGCTGAGTCACTGGACCCGGTCTCCCGGGTAATTCCCAAAAGCCAAGGGAGAGGTACAAAATCCAAGGAAGCGCTTTCGGGGATCTGGTTTACCTGGGCAACAGTTCGGGTTTCTGTTTGACCTGGGTAACAGTTCCGGGATCGGGTTGCCCTGTCGGGTTTCGGGTTTGGGGTTTCTGGTTTCCCGTTCCTGCCTTCGCCCACGATTCGGGCTTTTTTCTGTCGCCTTTGCCTGCCTTGCGCACGCGCTTCCTTGGATTTTGTACCTTTCCCTTGGATTTTGTACTTCACCCCGGTCTCCCCAACTAAACACCCAGCAGATGGCAAGAGTGCTATCGAAGAGCATTGGAAGCTCTCGTACGACGGGCCGTCGTCGACGGTTTCCAAAGCCCCACTGTATGGTCTATCTAACTGCATCTGTCGCTTGGATGGATTAAGGCTGACGCAGTAGGTGATTTGAGGCTGTATATCTTTTTGAGTTCAGTACGACCGAATTTCGATTCCCTCATCAACAGAAGTTCTCGCTCCTCAGGCTAGGCGAAGGGAGAGTAGGGAGTAGGCCACGGAAGAGAGACTTACTCCGGTACGGCAACTCGATGGGTTCCAAAAAAGGAATCCATGTGAAAAATTTCGTCCGGATGGTCGTCAACAGGTTGTTGGGCTATGTCCCTACTGCGATGGTTTCAAGCCTCCACAAGAAACTCGTTTCTCGCACAATCTTAAGCAATCACGAGATCTCATCGAGTCCTGACCGAACTGGGGACTTTCAACTCAAGACATACTGGGAAGTATCACACACATCAACATCATGGTAAATGAAAAGGGACATCGAGGGATGCATGAAAATCTAGTGGAGTGTCACACCATCGATATATGATAAATATAAGACAACGCCGAAGGATGCAAGAAATATATGACTATCCTATCGAGGTTAAGCCGCCAAAATGGGCCTCCTCTTTAAAAGAAACTTCATACGGTCTCGCCCCTTATCAGCTCGTTCACTGCCGCTTTTAGCTTCACGGCATGATCTCTATGGAATTGCAGTAACCATTCGATGCGTTTCTCAAAATTCTCATAACCCTCCGGAAGATCCTTCATGATGGCATTCACCATGTTCCGGCATTGCTCGATTCCGATGGAGGTTTTCAAGTTCTCAGGAGCGTTCGCCCTCAGAATCTGTTGGGTCTTCGGCGAAATATGAGACAGTGGCATCAAACGAGCTTCCTGGAGCTTGCTCCAGTATTTCGGGTCCCCCTTGAACTGAAGACCCTGGACGTCCACGGCCAGAACCTCGCCTGGTATCTCAGAATCCCAGTATTTCTTGTCGCTGAAAGCGAGTAGGATTCATTTCCAGCCGCATGTGATCCCTGCAAGCCGCAGTGTGCGGACTACGACATTCCGAGCCCCAGACTTACAACACGTATACTTTTTTCTTGTTCACATCCCAAAGCCCAGTGTGCACAACCCCTTCCTCCGGGGTGACAGTGAAACTGAAATACACCTTGCCCAGAGGGGTATCCTGCACAATCTTGCATCTTGACTCTATCGCATGGACTTGCACCTGCGAAAATATGTTGAAGGACTCAGCAATCGAAGTGCATGTGCCACATCAGATACCACTCCGGCATCGTCTTGACTGGGTACTTCGGCCCCGGACTTTTTCAAGGCCAGGGTTACAGCGATCACTGAGATGAGAACGAGGCCGCGATGGAAAGACATAATCCGATAAGAAGGAGGTAGAGCTGCGCTGTGAGAGACTCTCGCGGCGGGACAGTGTCAGCTTCCTTTCAACGGTCTTGAACTCCGAGCTCGGATCAAATCCGCATTCGAACAGTATCGAGAAGTCCTGCACCATGTAGTATAAAACAGGTTCCAGAAAAATTTGTGGACCGTGCTTTTTCACGGTGAACCCCGTACTAAGTAGAAAGCCCCTCCCGAAACAGAGAAAAAGAATAGCGCTACGTCAGTCGACTTGTCCACGATGAAACAGTGTATCTAGGACACGCTCTTCTGGAAATTACCTTATGTGACTGGTTTGCGAGCGCGCCGAAAAAGATCGCGCTCGCGTTTATATGGCGAGCCATTCCGCATCTCTGACCTGCGCTGCATGGACGCAGTCTCGTCTCTTACTTCAGTCGAGACATGGTGTTGTGCTGATTGCTTGGCAGCGATGATAGGACGCTTGATCTTAATTGTTCGGCTACTTGAATAGAAAAACGATGCGGCCACGCCCCAGCCAATGCACAAGTCACCCACGCACAGGCTGAGCCATCACGGAAGTGATTGACTCTCGGACTACGCGTATGTAGTCGATGGTCGATAGTCACCAACAAGCATCACGTGCCAGCGTCCCGCGTCAGATCTCTCGCTGGCCTGTAGCTTGCCGCCAGGGCCCGAATTTGTCACCTTGCGCGTCTTTCTAGGAACTTGATGAATTTTGAGGACGGCAGATATGGCAAAGTGGTCGCCAACTTTCCCCAAAACAGAACCATTCATGACAGAGACAAAAATGTCACTATAAACAGCTCCATGCTGACTGAGTTCATAGGAGCAGTCGCAGTTTAGCAGCTCGCCTAACGATGACCTCACAGTCGACGACCTACTTATACTGGTTAGACAAGGGAAATTGAGAAAGAAAAACGACTTACTATCGTGCCACTTGCGACGGATACGAAGGATGATCGATCATTCGCCAGTAGACTGCTTGGCACAGTGGTGGGCATAGGTAGTCCCATGTAGGCACCTGCCACGATATCATCGATCCCCTCGATCCTGCCGTCAGCTCTCACGTAGTGCATCCGTCAGCCGGCTGAAGCGACTACTTCCGATGACTCTCATTGTTGGACAGTGGAGACGATGCTGGCCAGGCTTTTGTTGGAAGCGGCAACAAACCGTACGACACTGAGACCGATCGTTCCCGCAAGAGTGAGATGCCTGTCCTCACGGAGCGACACCCGTGCTTGGCTCTTTCTCTCGGGGTCACCTGTGTCATCGACGGCGTAAATCAGGAGCTTCAGCATCGGCCATGAGCCAATAGAGTTGAAGGCCAGGTAGAGATCCAGCGGGTGGTTCCACACATACACCGATGTGCCGATCAGATGACGGCTGTCCTACAGGAAGCTGATTCCCCGAGGCTTCAAGTCCGCAGCTCTGTTCTACATCAGGGTAACACGTCTGGGTTTGTTCCGATCTCATCGTCTGGGTCCTGATAGGCATCCAACCCAACTTCCGGCACTTGCCAAGCCACTGCTCACCTAAATGGGAAACTCTCCAAGTGGAAGTAACCGTGCAATGCACCAGAGTCTTCGTTGTCGGCTTCGGTGCCGGGAAAAACAACCGAGAGTTCGACCCGAAGGCCTATAGACGACTTGTACGGCTCGAAGTTGAACCCATGGGAGATCTGGCCGACCACTACGAGCTCGCCCTGCAGGAAGAGCGCTTCCGAGCCCAGCTGAAAGCGATTGTCTGCCTCGCAATCTCTGTTTCGAAGATATGATGTTTCCTTGCTTCTGTCGACCACGTCTTTGGCGAATGTTGTGGTCCTTCTCAGCGGGACACCCTGGTCGTCACCATCGGGACGCGCCTCTGCCGGAGCTGTCATACGGCGAAAGAGTTTCACTGCCCGCTCTCAAGAACGAATTAACAAGAGCAACAGGGACCCTTCGAGACGCTAAAAAACTGGAAAAACGTTGATTTGCGTACGTATGTAGCGAGTCGTTCTTGTAAGTCGTAATGTTAATCATCATCATTATTAATCTTCATGCAACAGCCACCGTCATCACCACTTCTTCACACTTCCATACCGGTTCGGCAGCCGCATAAGCAGCAGCGGTTTGACGTGAGCACTTCGAACGCGTCGAACACAGCAGAACAGAAGGAGCATCGTAGGAGAGCACCGAAACCCCTGAGAGAAGAAAAAGATAAGCGCTCTGCTTAAAGTTGATTTTTCGGCGAGAGGGTTCCGATCGGCACGGGAGAGCAACGAGGCGCGCGACATGAACTTACAGAGGCTTGCGCGTCTTCTGACACATCAGGGCCTTGTGGGTTGGATTTGTTTCACATATAAAAACCCGCGCATTGTCATCAATAACCATTTTTGATGGCGTCGTAGCGTCACATAGTGGGCAGTCCGGCGATGGGAAGTTGGGCTCCTTGACATCGACAGGCAGCAGCTGCTCGCCAAGCAAATCTTCTTGACCCCCCGACCACAACAAGTTGAGTATAGCCCTTCGCTCGCTCTGCATTGTCGATTCTGGGAACGGCCGAGACACTACCGCCATGAACGTCGCCCTGGGCGTGTGAAGGCGGCGCATCATCGCCCAGTACCTGCAGAAATGGATTCGTTAAAGACAGTTAAACTCTCCTACACGCAGTGGAGGGCCATTACCGCCCGCGCCTTTGACAGAAGGTCTTCTGTACCTGTGAGCGACGGATTTTACTGAGCCAACAGGAGGTGAAGGGCTACTCTCTAACGGGGCTCCTGCCGGGCCCGCATCAACATCCATCGCAGAAGACGAGGGCATCTGTTCCTGCTCGTTGTAGATTAACAAAGATGCTGCAGAGAATCCAGGTGGTAGGATGCCCAGCCGTTCGATGGAGAGCTCCAAGGCTTGATTCACAGACCCAAGATTCGTCAACGCGGATAGGACCTGACCACCGGAGGAGCTGGGACGGCGATTCGCTGTAGTCTCTTGTACCTGTGGCCTGGCTGGATCCACACACGGTGGTACCCTGCCCGACAATAGCGAGAGGTAGCAGTCGTATAAGTTGGTCCCACTACCGGCATTGGCTAAGAGCACCTCCCCTAGAAAAGAAAAGAAGACCGTCCAAACAATATGGTATTCCATCAACGAAACTCACTTAGCAGGTGATTAGCCTGATCGTCTGTCCCAACCATCGGCCCGGTGGGCGGGCCTCTCACCGCTGCCTCGATGTCCACCATCACCTTCCTGGCTCTGCGCAACATGACCCTAGACTGCTGCTTATTGACCGTTCCACCGCAGCAAATAGCGACCTGACGTCAGAGATAATGACGGTTCGGGGTACCCATCCGTCGCCATACGATCTCAGCGCCATTCGGCGATATCACTTCTCCTTGCAGCCTAGAGGCAGGGTCGAACCCCACTAGGCTGATCTCCCGGAGGCGATCCGGCAACGCTGAAACCTGAAGGCGAGTGGGAAGTCGGACCAATCTCGGCCGCCAATTCCCGGAATTGAATTGCACATGATCCGACGGCAGGAGCGAACCTTACCGCAATGCGAGCCCCAGCGGACTTAGATACGATGAAATATCCCTGCCCTGTAAGTGTTGCAATTGACGTAATGGGGGAGCATTCA
The DNA here is from genome assembly GCA_013115135.1 of Perkinsus olseni. NCBI lineage: Eukaryota > Perkinsozoa > Perkinsida > Perkinsidae > Perkinsus > Perkinsus olseni. Next base: position 53,368 of record JABANP010000030.1, on the reverse strand, counting down.
TCGTCATCTATATCGGTATTTACCGGGGGAACCGACATGCACTCCGCGGGGCTGAATACAGACAGCAGCTAGAGAGGGAGACGAGTACGGCACCGAAAAAATAGCGACTCCAGGTTGTCGAGAGCAGACCCTTAACGAAAGTGACCATGCAGTTCGAGTTGTGGACAACACCATTACCAGAAGATCCTTCGCGAGGCCAAGAGTGGCACCCTACCGACTATACTGAACATTATGGGCAGCGATTTGCCCGCACCGTCCACCGCTCCGACTCGCACAGTCAATTCCGCCGAACCTCACCATCCACCAAATCCCTCACTCACCCTTGGAGAACCCCGCTTTCTTCGGTCCACGTAACAACCTTCGCTTCATATGTCGCCGTAGAAGCAGCGCATATGTGCACCAGCTTTTTCGGCTCTGCGATTGCAGTTGGGTCCGGCAGAACTTCACAACCAACATTCTCGATGAAGGATGACAGACTGCAAATCTCGATGAATTTCGGAGTGTTGAGGGGCTGAGGGGAGACAGTGTCAGTACGAATCGACGCCGGGACCCACGACGGAACCTACCACTATCCCATGTGGCAGCTCGGCAAGATACACTGATGCAGCCATCACAGCGCCCGACTGCATCCCGACGACGAGAACGAGGGCCTCTACTTCTACAGTCGGGCACGCTATCAGATCCACCTGACAATTTCACAGATAGACCACACTGAATGGTGGGATACTGCGGGCTCACCATCTCCTGCAAGGAAGGGGCGCCGTCAATCCTCAGGCCCTCTGCTTTAGCCAACACCATTTCGGTCGGCAATGGAACGGATCGATGCAGGGACTGGCAGCTCACGCTTGTTATCAAACTCGGCAGGGCAAGAGCGAGGAAGGGACGGAACCTGAGCTGCAACGTACCCAAGCTTCGACGCTAAGACCGCTCATCACCTCGAAGCCTCAGGGGCGATATCCCAGAATAGAGCCAGAGTACCATGGCAAACAATGAATGCCGAGCCTGATTGGTGCGAGATGCACTCCGAGGGAGACGAAGCGATCCTACTCGTCGGTACTATTTTCCTAGGAGCCCATGATACGACCGCATCTGTACTAGAGCTTGCTATGGGGGATTGAGAGAAAGACGGGTAGACGACCGTCAGAGGCGGCGGTCGAGGGCCTGAAGGAAATCCCTCCGAGAAGGTTCGAGTCCGAACTGTGGTCACAGTTTGCTTCCTTCGGGGAGCCAACTCCGATCACCGGAGGGCACAGTAGAAATGGTCTACAAACTAGGACGATGAACTAGCCGGGAGCGATAGAATGCAGCTCAGTACGAAAAACGGTCACAAAAATACCAATTATGAGCCAAGACGATCGGTTAACTGTAAAACTTCTGCATTCGTTTCCAGAGTACCTAGCTCCAGCGGCTGGTTACACTGTCCATCAGCCTCAATCGTAATCAATGGCGGGGTTTCGGCAGGCGGCAACGCCCACGCTTCCGACGGATTCAGGTCGGCAAGTGTTGGGCAATCGGGGCCTGATTCATACTTGCTCTGAATTCGTCATAATCCACGACGCCTACCATTAGCCGCAGTAGAGTGCTCGGAAAGCACGAAAAGCTGAACAACGAAGGCGAAGCGAGGTACCAACGCCAGTATACAACCTGAATACACCGCGAATCCCTCAGATAAGTCGCTCAGATACGACCTACCATGCCCACAGGCGTACCCAGGCGACCAGTGGACTGACTTGGGGCAGGTACTCATGACCGAGTAGTGCTGTTGCAAAAGGGTGAGGATATCCGATTGAGTGGACTGACGGATAGGTCGTCAACGCTCACAGCATCCCCCGGTTCCCTACCGAGTTCTCCCCCGCAACTCGCTGCACATCACCAACCCACAGATCCTGAACTCCAGCGGGCCCTCCGCACTGGCCAAGGAGGTTAGGCGCTCCCATGGCGCCAACGCTACTGCTACTGCCAGTAGAGGCTCTCGGGTGCGGACGAGATGGAGTCAGATCGTCGGCTGAGTAAACAGTAAACAGGTCGTCTCAGTTAACCGGCCGTTCTCAAAATTCATATCTTTTCTACTACCAATCAGGTAACACTATTCGCACTCCTCAAAGTGGTACTTTGTAAGTATGCGCTATGATGGGATTTTAACGAGTTGCCGACGCATAAATTGTAGGGCCCTGATCGCTTCAGTTAATTCCAGAATCCAAGTTGGCTCACCCAACTACACTGCGCCGGTTGAGCGCAGCGCCCCTACATCCCTTGACTACCCTCGGAGGCCTCAGGAACCAAGTCGCTGGCATCTTCATCATCAGAAGACGAGGACTCCGGTTCAGATTCCATATGAAAGTCAGAATCTTCATCATCTCCTTCGGACTCTGAGTCGCTCCGCACAATACTCCGCCTCTTCTTAGCCTACACGAAGATCGACTTTATACCACTAATGCGATGTCCACTATCGAATCAATGGCATTCATGACGGGCAGTTGTAAATCACGACTGAGACACTCAGTGCCTCATTTCACGTGTGCAGAACAAGCGACTGCCCTCACTCCGGCTAACATAATTCCTACTTTCGAACGCACCATAATACTACACTCCACTCCCTATCCAATCCCACCTACCTTCCGCTTTGGTTGCGCCTTCTTAGCTGTCGATTTCTTCTTGTTGCTTGATGCCTTCTTTTCCGCCTTCTTCTTTTTCTTTCTGCTCTCTCCCGAGGAGACCTTTTTCACGGGCACTGGATGTTCCTTTGATCGCGTCGTGGCCGCCTTAATGCCCCCTTCCAGTAAGGCCATGGCCTTTAATTTAACCTCCTTGTCTGAGCCCCTCCGACGCGATACCAACTTGGCGGCATGAAATTCCTCCTCCTACCACACAAGGCGCGAAACGCATGGACGCAGGACCCTTATGAAAGACGCATAACATGCCTCAATTCCGTCGCGACGACCGCATCACCACGGAGCACTATATATCAATACAGTAAAAATCGCACAATCTCCCTTAGCTACACAGACCAGCTCAATTGACCATTGCAGACCCCATACGCGCTGCGATCAGTTCTTTCTCCCCAATGTAATATCAACGGCACTACCCCGTTCTCCAGCTTCAATCTCTTGGCTTGAAATTCTCCACCTGTGATCTGCCTAGAAGGCGTTATCTGCCCCTTCAACAGCCTGACTGGCCCAGTCACTCCGCCAGCCGCCAATGCAGATCGAGTTGTTCCTTCCAAGAACGCCTGAACGCACAAAATGCGGTGGAAGATTTTCCTCGGAGTCCAACCGACAGTTACGACCGTCAAAATTCCACCCGAATCCGAACTGACCTCACTATAGTCGCAATTGCAGTGATTGGAGTCGGCGTTATGCATAGCGATCGAGTGCGAAGGTGATTCGTGAAAGCGGCGCAAGGCCTCGTACCGTAAGTTTCATATTAAACATACCCCCCTCCGCTATGACGGATCTTCCGATCGCAAATCCAGAGTGGAATTATGCGTCGAGATTCCCTCCTGTACTACCGTTGCATCCAGTACATATACCACCTTCTCAGTGGCGACAGCAACATAATCATCAACGGACCAGCAAGCCACTGGCCCTACAGAGGTCACCAGATACGGCAGAGTTGTGATTTGCAGCCATTCATCCTCCTTATTCATTATTAAGCGGAAGATAGGCTGACTGACAGGTACCCTATTCCACAAGACTCGCAATTAACGCTTCTTGCTGACGGCATCAACTTAACTATCTACCCGGCTTATTCCACCAGCCCCTCCCGAATACGAGATCCAGAAATAAAGAGAACCACGGAGAGAGCATTAAAAAAGCGAAACAATTAAATTCCCTCTCGCTTTAACTGAACTCGAAAGTAGTTCATCAACGAGCAATCCATTGTTGCAGTACCAAATTCAACTCACTAGCTTCAAACACATATCTCGCCCGAGATAACCTCAGGCTTACTAGAATAAACAGGTTAATCACCAGCAAATTCAACAGTGGGTGGTAGAAATGGCGAGCAGCGTCTACTTCGAGGTGCAGTACGCGATTGCGGGTGCAATTGATAACACCTGGGAAGCGACTCGAAAAGACACTGACAACTAATCCCCAAACGAGTTAAAAACATGCGATAAGCCAAACTTGTATACTACCTGGCGTCAGAGGCTCTCCAAACGTATAACCGGGCCAGCTACCGATTTGTGGATGATGTTGAATCAGGTTTCGGGAAAATCCGATTTCAAACTTCGCCAACCCCGACACCCGTGATCAGCGATCAGTCATCACTATTAACTCGGAACAGGCTTTCGAATGCAACACATTTGAACATCATGATAAAGATGCAACAACAACGTTGACAGCGCGCTGACATAAAGGTAGTGAAATCTCACCAATGGAACCCCGTTGAGTACGCCTGTGCCAAGAACATGCTAGTGAAAGCATCATCCATAGCAAACCTGAAGTCGCTGCTATTGATGAACTCAGGTATCCAATAGCCCTTGTTCTTATACTCCTCAAAATCCGGAGGGGGGTTATTGAGTATCGCCTCAACAATCTCTAGACAGGCGGTGCCGTTAGGTTGTGTGCGCTTCAGCATTTGCTGAATGCTCAGGGAAAGATACTTCAACGATAGGGCTGGAACTAGCTTCTCTAGGGCTTCCCACTTGTTTTCTGGACCACCTTTCTCAATTTCTTTATATGATGATGTGAAAATGCCTTTCCTTTTATCACTGAAAATGAGCAGCGATAATTCAGCAAGCTATGCGACCGTTCATGCCCGCAGTGTGCCAACCTGGTTCCCTTACCAGGTAGTATAGATTTGGCACCACGAATATCTATCAAGAAAGCCGTGAAAAACCCGACGAGTCGGATGCACCAATGTTCGAAGTAATGCCAAAAATAAGATCAGTTGTACCAACCATCTCAAAAGACACCTTTCTTAGACTTGGGGGCTGCTCAGTCATGACGGGACCTTACTCCTCGCCATTGGAGGGCGTTTCTACGATCCTCTTCCTCCGGTGTGAGTTCCCAGGCTTCCACGCCTCCTGTCGTTCTCAGGGCCGCGGCAATACCGATTACGCAGACGACTACGAGCTTGGAGAGCAAGACCATGATTCAGAAAGTATGGGAACAACTGGAAGCGAGATTCTCTACCCCTCACGCCGCTCATTTCCCAGAAATAGAACTTGCGCACGGTGGAAGACCGCTATTTCTATCGAAAATCTCAAATTGTCTCCCGTCAAACGTGCCACCGTTTCCATGATTTGATGACTTGAACTCAACAGCATCCTGGTGCTCTCATCAATTTTACTGAGTGATCTAAACTTCGATCTTTTCAACGTTTTCAAGCAAAGTATAATATCCACAGACCCCGGCTGTCTAGAAAGCATTATGAAGTATATTCTACGCTACTTAGGGTACTACTACTTCTCATCATCATCGCCGCCGACCACCGCCGCTGCCACTCTGCCGGAGAACAGACTGCATGGCCGCGCCGAACATACTTCGAGGGCCGCCCATGCGGCCACCAGGACCCCTATTTTCGTGGCGCGCGGTCAGGCCCGGAGGAGGAGGGAAAGTCTTAGGCGGCTGACTGGTTCGACCCCCTTTCGCTCTCGGTACAAGGCCGGGAGGAGGAGGAGGGAATGACCGCGGAGGCGTTGGTCCATCGCTGCTGTTGCTTTCCGGCGACATCTTTTCAACCAGAATTGGCCGGTTTCCTTCCTGCTCGTCCTCTTGGTGGTGATGGGTATGTCGATGATGCGACTCACGTATCGGAGCTGCGTCCAGAGCATTCCGAGGCCCGCCTGTGTCGAAGGCGTTGCGCGGTCCGCTTGTTCTCGATCGTTGAGCAGGATGAAGTCGGAAATTTGCCGGTGATCTGGACCTGACAGCGACGCATGCTACAGAGTATTGCTCCGGCTGAGATCTCATATTTTCACCAAGAAATATCGACCGAAGCGTCCACTCGAAATCAGTAGGGTAGGAATGATATTGTCACTGACTACCGCCCAGTTCATCATAACATGAGTATCCAGTCGACTACGAGGTGGTCAATAGCTAGACGGCTTTCGAGTCCGATACACACTCAACGTGTTCTTCCGTGTAGTTCGAATCCCTACCAAGTTCGGCGTAAATCTGTAGTCGCAGACCAGCCTACTGTCCCTAGGGGTTAGATCAACCTACTCGGAGCTGTTCTAGAGGACAGCGCACTTAAACACGCATCCACAGCACGGTAGCCTCGGACTTGCGTGATAAGAATTATTACCAGACAAACACCCCGCTTTACTACCTTTCCCGACCACGTAAGCCTTTGCCACAATTTCTTCCGCCAGCTCTCTCGAAAGGTGCAGAAGGCATCGGCGCCGCGTTCCTCGAACTATAAGCCGCTTCAGCAGCAGCACGGGCCATCGTCCCGGCGACTTCAACGTCAGATCGCCTCCGACTGATCGTCGGTTCTCCACCCCTCCTATTCCGAACCAGTAGCCGTGCCCGAGGCGAGATGTCCAAGTCAACGGCCATCACCACTTCTCGAGGTTCCCTTTCAATTGGCTCACTGATGTCAGAATTGGGCGAAGATTCTCTCGATCTTGGCGAATCTTTTGAGCGCATGTCCGTCTTTCGCCGTTTGTCCAAGTCCGTCCGGCCCGCACGATGGTGTCGTGTAGGGCTCACTGGACGTTTCGAATTACTTCCCGGAGCCTGAACTTCTCGTGGCGGCGTCTTCGGTGTCGGTCGCTGCTGCCATTCCGTGGGAGTTCGGAAGGCCCCGGTGGATGCAGCAGGCTTGCTGGGGGGATGCGGAGGTGCCCACGGGCTTGTGTTGAGCGGTCGTAAACCCTCGTTCTTCTGGTTCTCTATGCCGTGCTGCTTAGGGCGAGCCTGTACTTGTGCAGGATGAGCCGCTGCTGCTGCCTTAGCCTTCGCCTGAATTCAACAGTAGACTCGATGACGCCACCAGAGCATTCTACCTGGAAGCCCGCTAGCTTCTCCTTCAAAGCTGCCATGCTCGCTTCTGTCCGGCTCGGGGTAGACGGCCCGGCAACAGAAGGAGCAGGAGCAACAGGCGGAGGCTTGCCATTCCTTCTAGGAGTGGACCCCCCTTCGACAGGTGTAGCCTTTGGAACCGCTTTACTCTGGGCGACGAACGGTGACTGCAATAAACAATCCCGCACAAATAAAACTCCTCTCATCTCACCGTTGTGGACGTGACACTCCCCGGCGTCACTGGACTTGCCGCGAGCGTGGACAGACTAGCCTTCCTATTAGGTGTAACCATCCCTTTAGGTAGCAGTAACGATCCAGGCATTGGGCGGTACGACGAGGGTACTGAACAAATAACGATCCTGCTGAGAGGTGCAGGAATACCACAACGATGCGGGCTTTCAGACAGACATGCGGAGTATGCAGAATGGAACGAAAGGGCGCTCATGAGCCGCAGAAATATGAAGATATCTACCAACGACCAAGCTGATGGTATCATAACGATCGATCCCTTAACTTCCCCACAGCGAAGTCGAATCGATATTCGACATGCACGGTAATTATCCAGGCAGAATACGTTTAACCCGCTTTCGAACCTACGTCTCTTCCTCCTAGTGAAGGGCATCTTATTCCTGCCTCCTCCGCCCGCTGGTGTTTGCTGACCACTCGAGCCAGGTCCAGTGCTTCTCGTCGACCCTTGCTCATTTGGACTTGCATGTCCGCTGTCATATGACAACAGCTCGGAGGTGTAATAGGCGAATCTTCCTTTCATCCATGGTGGGCAGAGCACCTGTAAATCATCAGTGTTCCCGCCAAAGCCTGATCGAGGCTTCTCTGAGCCAGTACGTCGCGAATACCCTATTATTCCATGTCGCACAAGTATTGAATCAGACCGGCTACAAGACAACCAGCATTATTCCGAATGCAGCGCTGAGGGCCCCAGGACGATATATCGTCGAATTGTGAACTAACCACGAATAATTTCCCGTTTGTAAAAGCGAGAGGGAAAAATTGATTCCGTGGCGACTCGCCACTGGCGAGTGAAAGCTCGTAAAACGTACCTCCGGTGGCGCCCAGAGGCCCATCTCCTCATCCTGCTCTTCCGTGACCAGAAGAGCATCAGGTACTTCAAACTCTAAGGAATTCCAGTCAATACACCTGAGAAGTAAGAATATCTTCCAACAAGCCCTGCAGTATCAGCACTCTTACACTCCATCCGAGTAGCCAAATCGGAAAGACCAATCTTCCTTCCTCTTCCCTCTGGTGAGCATCTCGACCGATCCCAGGAACTGAACAACATACAGGGTATCTTATAACCACGAGGGAGATCCATCTGATATCAGGCCAAAACACGGAAATCTTTCGCCCGCTGAACTGCGGGACATCCAGGTTGGCTCATTGAATCACAATCACACAGCATATCAGGGACATTTCGCTTACTTCAAAGCTGAGTATATCATCCCCCGTTTCTGGATCGTACCCATCTCCCCACGGTCCTGGCAACAATTATGCGTCGTCAAGAACTTACCCCGACAGACAAATCCCGTACTACTCTCCTTCACAGCACCAGCGTCGAACCGCGGCTTCAGGTCGACCAAAGGTGCATTGTCTCCAGAACTAAGGCCTCCAGCTGATACGAATTCCTAACAGCTTATACATCGGTTTATCGCCAAATATTCGAATACAGCACTGTACTTAGAAGCATAGGACGGCTAGTTTAATCGACTGGAGACAACTTAGTAATTGCGAGCGCAGACTAGAATGGCAGTACTCAATCGAGCAGGGATAGCGAGAGGCACCCTGCACGCGAATGCTCTCCTCCACGTGCTGCATCCACAGGAGTTCACTACATGTACTGCAGTCGACGATTGCTTCGTGAGGCTACTCTAGTATCCGTCAAGTTCTCGGCCGTCTATTTCTAGACTATTGGGAACGGTCAAGACTCGAATGTACGGTAGAACCGTAAAACCGAACCGCTCTAGTATCGTACACAACTTTTCACGGCATATTGAGCGTACATACCCTATACCACAATACAGGCACCAAGCGATCAGCTCCAAATACGAGTCAACCTATTATACCCGGACCTAGTCGGTTCACTCTATTCCGCGTGAGAATTGCCGATCTCACATGCAACCCACTCAGTGGTTCTCGAGTAGTATTGACGATACAACCCGGGTGCAGGCTATATTCTTCATAAGAACGAATGAATTCTCTTTCGTACGCTGAACGATTGACACTAAACGTGAAATCGTAGCAGGACCTAATCCTACGGCAAGGCGTGTTTCGCATTCCCAATCACCACCCTTCACTACCCTGAGCAAACTAATGGACTCGGGCGGCTTCGACTCCTCCAAGACTCCATCCCTTTGCGGAGTGCGATATAGTTGTAGATCAGTACACGGTAGGATAGTCTGAAAATGAAATTTCAGTCCTGACGTTACGCCCGAACTGTCTCCTAAATCAGGAGTCCTGATCATTGTTACTCAATATGAAAGTGATCACGAACTGAGAGAATTAGGGAATACTTGATATGGGGTTGCAAGAGACCCCCTGAGAGTCGCGCTATTACTCGGAAACAAAGCGAGTTAAAGTTCTTCACTTCGTCGTAGTGACCTTTCCTGTCCATATTCCGAATCGGAACATCTCGGATCAGCGGTTCATAATACCAAACGGAACTGACAATAACAGAACCTTCGGCATCGCAAGGACAATTCAACCTAGACAATTCCCCAACCGTACCAAGAATTAAAAAAATTTAACTTGCTGCTGGCGGGATGAGAGGAGCATTTGCATGATTCACCGAACAAGCCCCGATGATGATAGCCCACCAGTCTTTACCGTATATTAGGGTCAACTTGGCTCCTAGCAGACAGTCGTCGTTGCTCAGACTCTTGCCAGGAGTAATAACAGTTGTTGCAATGGAACCTGCAAGGTAACTCATAACCGACTCGCCCTAATCTCCGCGGTATACTCCCAAGCAAGTATTTCGCTGGACGAGTGGCGCGCGCGCTAACATCCGTAGGCGATGCAAGCGTGCAGGTAGCATTCGTTAGACCAACATAAGCATTGTTCGAAATAATCCTATAGTTAGAAGGCATTCGACGCAGCCTCGCGATATGAACGAAATGAAAATCCCAGTTAAGCACAGCATGTCATGAGAACCATAACTCTAGCCCGCCACCCGACCGTCGATAGACACAATCGACTGGTGTACCCAAACTTCAGGACTCGGCCATATGCATCAGGAATTGAGGTATTGTCCGGAGAGCCTTGAAGCTCTCTCGGGGAGGCATGGGATTTTTCAGATACGCAATTATGGTATGCCGCAGTAAGCTGACGGATTGCGGCAGAGGAAATTCTGAATTTCAAATTCATCGAGGACATCCTCATACAACGCCTCTCGGTAGGCGTGATGTAGGATCTACACTCTTCACACTACGGGCCGGTAATTCTGTACATCTTTGAACGTGTGGAGAGCCAAAGCCTGACTTCCACCGACTAAGTAGGATCAATGATTTAAGGAAAGCTCGCAGGCCCCGTATGAGATTACGTGAATCGCTCATTGAGGCCTCTAACGCTTCGGAGGTTCCCTATGACCTCACCGATCGTAATTTTCGAGTATCAGCGAAAAGATCGTTACGTGAGCGTCGGATTCACGAGACTGCATTGTCCAAAGCAAACAATTTTTCTCATCAACAACCGAAACCGGTCCTCATCCCAGTACTACAGTATCCCTGTTCCCGGTTCGTGCACTTCAACTCCATCATACAGTATGTCCATAAAGTAGAGGCCGCATGTTGCACATACGGACATTATCCACGAACGACTGGAGCTCTTGGAGCTTCTCGGATAAGGAAACCAAAGACCCACTACTACAACTGAAAACACGCATCTAGATATCCCACTATCGACCATGAATCGAAGAACGTGCCCACTCGCACCGCTATCACTCGACGAAGCGCAATAGGTAGTAAATCACCCGTCGTTCGCGTGTCCGACTGAGAGACTCAACAAGGATCACAGGATAAGTTCTCCGGCGGAATTGCTACGCATGAGCAGTAGTCGAATATCACTCCGACCAATCAGTTTCCAGGTCTCCCAATGTAAGTAACTCAACTCAACGCACTTCGATAGACATGAGCAATGATCGCACCATGTTCACCAGTACTAGCGCGCGCCCCAGCAATCGATTCTGGACTTGCAACTCAACACCACGGTACAGCTGACTTGCATGCAGAGTTCGAAACTCGTGACATTATCAGGCCCCACTGGCCACTGCTGTCTCCATCGGAACTGTTTCTCCTATCATCGAATGGCGTATCTTAGCTTTCTGCAACTCGTCATCTTCCCTACCAATCTGACCAACACCGTAGGCGGCATAGATTCTGCACCTCCTACATTTTCATAGATCGCCGTGAGCAATCGCTGACAATGATCCTTAGGGTCGAGAGGCTCCAGAGACGACACCGTAATACGAGGGCGAGGTTCTCCCTGATACGTCTCTACCTTCGCCCGAACTCGAATCTTCCATGCCTGGGTTCCAGGATATTAATCCATGACAATATCCAGTAACAGACTACCTTCTCAAAGTAGTGCTCCTTCAGCTCATCTCCTGCACTCTTACCAGTCTCCTGCGCCATCACGAAGTCCTCAACGGGCTTCCCGATCAGGGCATGCGCTAACACGACCTCTATGCCGATCCCGACGACCCAATTCGCTACGACCTTGATCATGAAAGCACGTGAGATATGCGTCATCCGTGCTATCAACGAACTGTGAACGAAGCATGTATCTGGCCTTTACGTTAACCTGCGCGGAAAACACTCCATCTCGCTAAGATGAGGCAAGAAAGTGAAACCGTCATCGAGCGCATGCCGAGATCAAATACTCGAATCAAGCAGAAAAAAGAGCAGAAAAAATCTCGAGTCTCACCTGTCTGTTGCATGCCTGACAGAAGCCGTCACTTCCCTCAGCCATTTTGCGATTACAACTGTCACACGCCATATAGAAGATCGGAATCTAACAGAGATGTTCGAGGATCACAGGACACTACACAGATGATCTCACGTCATTTCCGTCCCTTCCTCGGGTGGTGATGAATTGAAGTCGACCTACAATTTCATACGAGTGCATCGCTCCGCCCAAATCCATGTTCTTAACATCATTCTTCATCTCCGCAATAGTCTAACACAGACGACAATTAAGTAACTTACAAAGATGATTCCTGTTACCATATTCTTAGTGACCATAGGCAGACCACCAGTCCCTGGGGCAGATACGCCCTGTTGCGACAGGTTGGTGAACGCCATCGAGCAACCAGTGTTAGCCCACCATATCTGACGTCCAAAGCAGCAACCAATGAAACCCCCATAAGTGCCTCAAAACGACCAATAGTCACGTTACAGGTGATTTCGACCACTTTCCCAGGGGAACTAGGGTGGAGAAAAGATGCCACCTTTAATTGCTTAGCCTCCGGGAGATCCGGGTTCACTTCGATCTGAGTCGAGTTCAGAGTCGAGCAACTTCGGCCTGAGTAAAAAATGGTGGAAGTCATAAGAACGACACTTCAGTTACCGCCGTAGTCGCGAACGCTAACTCCCTTCATAGCGACGACTGGCTGCGTCTGCAATACCGATTCATCCACGACGTTGACCTGACACTCACATGAAAACAAGGATCGACGAAAACTAAAACTACCAAGTCATTCCAGAAAGTGACGTCGACACTGCAGCCGGACTCGTCACAGACCGTCACATTACGCCGAAAGAGTTCAGCTCCATTCTTAGAGTTGACAGTTCCCGCGGGCCTGACGCAGACACGGCATGCAAAACTCCCATTGTCGCCGCCCATATTCGACATTCACAATCCTAGCAAATCCCGCGCCAGTGGGTTCAAAGATAGCGCCAAGCACCTCGCCTCACCTATGATCCCTAATAACTACCAAAAGATCGACCGTACTCGGTACCGGCTTCGACTTGAGTTCTCTTACCGGGCAGAAGGTATACCTGTCAATGGTCTGCCAGGGTTTCAAAGTTCCATTCACTGCTTACTTGATCTTCTCAATTTGATCATCAACATCATCCTGAACCTCAACTATTTGGGAGTCTTCTTCGAACACGATCTCGTAGTTGTGGTTGCAAGAGCTATATCTCTTATTAGCCACTTTCACGTTGCCTTTAGTGAAGGTGTACACCTGACGATGGAAGCTTCGCCTAGGTCAACCAGCATCCACCTACTTTTCCCTTCTGAAGCATCTTATCAAATTTCTCAGCAGCTGCATTGAAGAAGGACCCTCTAATCTCGCTGCCCTGCCAAACGACCAATATAGCGGAATTACAGCGGACTCGATCTTACTTCTTTGTCGAGTAAGTCGATACTGAAGACCGATCCTCCTCCACGAGCGTTGGTGAAGTGTCGGACGGTCGACTGAATAACACCATATTCGCCCCGGGATTATCCATCCACGCTCCCCGTACCTTAGCCGTGATCCGGGCTTTGATGGTCCAGTTCCGGACCGAGTAGGAAGATATTTCGCGAATGGGAAAGTAGGTGGTCATTGACGCTCAGGAACCGCTTCAAATATGACGATGCAAAGCCTTAACCTCGTGTAAACCAAGCCGTCACCGTACAACTGCTATTCGGTATGTTGTGTTTGCGTCACTAACTGCGCCATCGTGATCGATTTGCAAACGCGTCGATGTTATCAGCATTCCACGTGTCTACGTGTACGGCGTTGTCGTACAGTAATGGAGAGATACTCATGAGGCCACGGAGGCGATGATGGTATCTATGCTACATCTCAGAGGTATCCGAGTATCAAAGCAGTTGAACGCGGCACTGCCGCGGCGGCAGAGTTAAAATCACTTAAACGTGCACGCGAACTGACTATGAGGTAATGATTAGTAACTCGCTACTTAGATGATTATGAGGTAGTAACTCGCCGGAGGAGATGTATCGCTCTCTGAGTACGATCTTCGACTACTATCTCACTCCAATCTCAAGGAGCGGCGGAGTGGCGCTTTTACTATTTTACTCTCCTTGTGGCGTTGGTCAATAATAGGCGTTTCTCATGGGCACTCCTCTTTTCCCTGGCGGCCCCTCACATGCTACTCTTGCCTCATTGATATCTTTCATCGCAATGAGGAATCAATTCATCATGGGAGCCGACGACTCGACTCAGTGTTATGCGCCGTTGTATCATGCGCTACTCCTCGTGCGTTGTGTAGCTGTCTGCTTAGCTCAGCGTTAGCGTCGCCAGGCCGACTCGCCCTATCTTCAACACTCATCTCATCTATTTCTATTAATCAACCATGTCGTCATCTAACGAGGCTCTCCAGTACTGGCTCTCCCTAGATTTCTATAAGGCCACTCGTGATGAGGCCTCTTACTTTAGCGAGGAAGATATCGCCCAGCACTTGAACCCCGAGAAGCGTTTGGTCTTCGGTACTGCCGGCCTCCGTTCTCGTATGGGCGCCGGTTTCGACCGTATGAACTGCCTCACTGTGATGCAGGCTTCCCAGGGCCTCTGCAGGTATCTCGAGGGTCAGTTCGGCAAGGAGGCTCTCGCGGAGCGCGGTGTTGTCTTTGGCTTTGATGGTCGTTACAACTCCAAGCGTTTCGCTCACGTTGCTGCTGCTGTCTTCCTCTCCCAGGGCGCCAAGGTGTACTTATATGACAAGGCCACTACTTGCACTCCTTTCAACCCCTACTTGGTGAAGAAGAACAACTGTTGTGCTGGTGCCCAGGTGACTGCTTCGCACAACCCTAAGATGGATAACGGCTACAAGGTCTACGCTGCCAACGGTGCTCAGATTATCCCTCCCATGGACAGTGACATCTCTGCCTCTATTGCCAAGAACCTCGTTCCCTGGAAGGAGGCTCTCGAGCTCTTGGACGTTGATGGAGAGTGCTATCTTAAGGATACCTCCAAGATCATTGACCCCTATGACGACGTCCTTGCCACTTATCTCGATCAGATGTATCATGAGCTCTGCCGCTTCCCCGAGGAGAACAAGAAGAGTACGTTGAAGTTCGCCTACACCGCCATGCATGGTGTCGGTCTGCCCTTCACCACCGGTCTCCTTAAGAGGTTCAACATCCCTGATGAGTGCGTTAAGGTTTTCGAACCCCAGGCTCATCCCGATCCGGAGTTCCCCACTGTGCCTTTCCCCAACCCCGAGGAGAAGGGTGCACTCAACTTGTGTCTTGCCTTCGCTAAGGAGAACGACTGCGACTACGTCATTGCTAACGATCCTGATTCTGATCGCTTCACTGCCTGCGAGAAGCAGAAGAACGGTGAATGGCATCAGTTCAGTGGTGATGAGATCGGAACCATCTTCGGCGATTTCGCCATCTTGATGGCTCTCCGTCGTGGCGTCCCCGCTGAGAAGTGCTTGGTTCTCAACTCGACTGTATCTTCCAAGATGCTCGCCGCTGTCGCTAAGCACTACGGTTGCCAGTACACTGATACCTTGACCGGTTTCAAGTGGTTGGCTAACACTTCCCTCAAGCTCACCAAAGAGAACCCCGAGCTCGTCCACTGCCTTGCTTACGAGGAGGCTATCGGTTATGCTTTGACTATGGCTGTTCCTGATAAGGATGGTGTCACTGCCGCCTCCGTGTGGGCCGAGATGGCCAACTACTGGCGTCGTGAGAAGGGTATCACTCTCTGTGAGCGTCTCGAGGAGCTCCGTCAGACTGTTGGTTACTTCGCTAACAACAACGGGTACTTCTTGTGCTATGACCCCAAGGTTATGAAGCAGATCTTCGACTCGTTCCGTAACAACGGTGCTTACGCTAAGAGCTTGGGTTCCTCTACTATCGCCGGTATCCGTGATGTAACTCTCGGCTACGACTCCAGAATGTCCGATAAGAAGAGCGTTCTCCCGGCTACTCCTGACCAGCAGATGATCACGTTGTACTTCGACAACAATGCCGTTGTCACTCTTCGCGGTTCCGGTACTGAGCCCAAGCTGAAGTACTACTGCGAGATGTCCGACAGGAAGAGTGAGGAGCAGGCTAAGGCCAACTTGGAGGTCGTGGTCAACGATGTCATCAACAACTTCTTGCAACCCGAGAAGAACGGTCTCGAGAGACGATAAATGATGGTTGATCTTCAACAGGATTTATTGGTTTAATGAGCTCTCATACCCGGGGAGTCTGGGTGTGTTCTGTTCTTTAACCACCTGCTGTACTGCTAAAACTGTTTAGAATCGAAATTTCGTTATCTGGTATCATTGTTTATGATAATCTCGGCGAGGCTGGGTGTTATCTTAATCATCATCTCACTGCTACTTCGTTGTGAAGTAAATTCCACCAATAACTGGCTTAATTTATGTATCCAGTGCTCACTAATGGAATTGTTGGGTTCATTAGTTTGTTTGACAGAAGGCAGGGTCAGTTATCTCCAGCCAGGAGATATCACTGAGTAAACTTGCGGGTTATAGACATAGGATATGCGATTAGATATAGGAACTAGCGGTCTTGAAGCCCAGTCACTCCAAGCAAGATCTTGAGTTAGCGCTTTGAGGAGACCCGATACTCAACTCACAACTTGCTCAGCAACACACCAAACGGTCAGAATATACGGCAACTGCTGCTATGGCTTGTCCCAAAAAAGAGTAATTATCGAAGTTCATCAAAGACGATTCCGTCCGTACCCGAAAGCCCGTATAATACAGTTAATCCTTATTTTTTTGATTCGCATCCCAGCATAGTTTGAAAGTACATGTGTCCTCACGTCCATGGATTATTATTTGTTGAAGGGGCCCCGAATAAAATTCACATGAACTCGACAAATGATGAACTTTACCGAAGTTTGAAACTTATGGTTCAGCAACAATCGGTGGTAACAATCGCGAGCTACCGGTGTTTACTGGTTATCACTCTTCACTCAGATGTGTCCATAGGAGCCGCACCAGTCGCTTCAGGCTGACACAACAAATCGTAAACCCTTTAATAGCTTCGTGACGAACGACTCACCTTGGTCTGGTCCAGGTTGCTGATCAGACTCTGTAGCTCCTCAGTATTCAGCTCCTTGAAGGGCAGATCCTCACCAACGATAGCGATGCTACAGTTCTCTGTAGTCAGCCTACGAAAAACATGACCAGACTCTCATACCTCCGAAGCTAGCACGCATTGATATCCTCACGTAGCATCATCCTGAAGCGTCTTAGCTAGGGCCTTGAGGCCGTGCATGAGGAGCTCCTTCTGGTCCTCGATGTTGTCGAATCCCTCGTAGTTGTTCTCGAGGTAAGTCCTGGCTGACTGCGAGCGACCACCGATGGCCATAGCATAATACCTGACCACCACCATCGCTTCGGAAATCCTGAACTAATGGTCGGCGACGTATTACTCGAAAATATTTCCACTGGGGCAGGTCTCATAGATATGAGGGCCGTTCTCGTCGTAGCCCGCGACGAGAAGGCCAACACCGTACGGACGCTTGCTGGCCACCTGGGTCTTCTCCTGTGATTCTGAGGACGGATAGCGGCTTAACCGCGTGCAAGGTGCCCACGGATACTCACCAACACCGATTTTGCTGACCAACCTTCCAACGCTCATCGGCGTGTCATAGGTGAACTTATGTGAGAGGCACTCGTCGCGCATGAAGGAGCAGAGCACACCTTGTAACGGATAATTAAAAAACGGAAACGAAAAAGTGCTCCTACGGGCATCGGCGGTGAGACCAGAGATGGCGACGCCGATGTGATCGTCTATACGGAATATCTTTTGCTGGTAGGACGCGAGCTCAGACTGCCTCCTTCGGAAAGCACACAGTACCTGACCGCAGTAGATTTGCGCCCGGAACAATATTGAGGTTGCGATACCGTCTATAATCGCTTAACTATACTATGGAGAAGCTGCTACTCATGTGCGTATAGGAAATATACGATTCAAAAAGACAAACATCATAGACAACGCCCAACTTACCGCGTGTTTCTTTCCTCTGAGGGCCACAACGGCAGTACCTTGCTTGACCGCCTCCATAGCATACTCGATCTGAAAGATGCGACCCTGGGGCGACCAGGTGATGCAGTCGGTATCATAAGGGTTGCGAAACATGTCCGGAGGAAACAGAAAAAAAGTGACTGAACAGATAATATGAGCCCTCGAGGGTGAGAGGTAAAGACAGATACTGAAGTACATCGCTAGCGTCCACGGAGAACTCAACAACTCAGGGGGGCTTCTAGATGCTGTCACGATGCCTCAGAGGGCTGACGCATGCGTGCAGAAACACCACCAGCAGTTAGATCATCTCCCGGTCTTCCTTTACCATAGACGGTTACCGGTAAGTGCGAAGCCTCATGGAGCTGCGATGGTTCACCTGAGACAGAAGACCTGAGTACACCTGAATACAGAACACCCACCTCTCTCCACGGCTCTGTAGTGCGCCCTGCATTGATCCAACTTCTTATCGATCTCCAGAACTTGCTCTTCCTGGACATCTGCTTCCCGATCCTCATGCCGACTGAGGGCCCAATAGTAGTGATATATAATATCCTACAGTATTTGATGAACGCTGCCCACCCTCGGATGCACATTCGATCCTACTTTCCTGGCGAGGCGTAGTAGCTCGTACTCCTCGTTGATCTCATCCAGCGCCTTCTGGCGAGTACTAGAATGAATCCACCTGAGACCTCGAGTGCAGGCAGCGAGTTCACCCGTATTACCACGGTCTAAGCTTGATCCAAGCGAGCGCAATAAATGAGGCAGCCAGCAGGAGTGCTGCTGTTGTCGTATATCGCGCTGCGGTAGCCGAGTCCATAGGAAAAGGGCGAACGACTATTCACAAAGACACGAAAGTAGGGAACCAGCGAGATGAACACAATGCGCGAACTAACGGACAACTCACAATGCTTCAAGGAGGCTCACCGAGCGCTTCGAGGCACCCGAGGTCAACAGTCAATCTCGATAACCATGCCGTCCTCACAGTCCGCTACTGTAATACCGTGACAAGCCTTCCCTTTCACGTACCTTATTCTCGATCAAGCATGCTAACGGCCCGATGGCGACCTCACATGGTAGTTGCAACCCGGGGCTTGATGGCTGAATTTATGTGCTTCAGCATCATATCCACATTACCCTCCGGAGACATCATCCTGAAACAATTATCCCATTACTCAGGAGCGAAGAGGCTTTGTCGACGCTCGACAGAACAGCCCAAAGAGAGTGCTACATCATGTGATCGATGCAGAACTCAGGGAGTTGAAGTTGCGCGAGCTCTGTGTTTCCAACTCGCTCTACGATAATAATATTCATACCCTGACAAGGATGCTGTCTGGGCGGATGCCTTCTAGTCGAGAACCTACTCTCCCAACTGGAGGCCCAACGGCTGAGGATTGAGGTGGCTGCAAAGGCTGAGAGGATACAGTGCCAGACTTGACCTTAGGCATGGCAAGAAGAACTGAAGAGCGTGGGCGGAGGATCTCAGCGCAACAACCACAACGGAAGGACAACTTTTGTGTCTTAATACTTCATGGTCGAAGAACATGCTCAGACAGGCAACGGGAAATGTGCCCAGCAATGTTTGATCCGACACCTAACAACCAACATAGGAGATACCAATAACAGCCAAGCGAGCACTACAAGGGTTGGGTGGGTATAAAGCCCAAGGCGTGCTTCCTCTCCAAGCATCAAGCAGGGTCGAGCCTGATGGAGAAGGATACTCACTTGTTGCGAAGGAGCAGGGCTACCCCTGAGGCCGTGGAGTGTTGGCAAAGCCTCCACCCGAGTGCCGAGGGTCGGGTTGATACTAGGCAGACCAGCTGCTAGCTGGGGCAGCCTACCGTGGCTGGCGGATAGACCCACTGCCTTCCGAAGGGCACTTAGCTAACGCAGAAATCGAGAATGGCAGTGAATTTCTGCCAAGGCTTACGGCGTTTTCGGAGGGCATCTGAGTGTCGTTCAAGTGCCGCAGGTTATCCCTAGCAAAGGTCGACATCTGCAAATCGATATCCCGCTTCAATGGTCGGACTATGCCTCGACCCACAAACCTAAAATGCCACCTGACGAATGGCAGGGCGGCCCACGGGCTACGGTATGTATTGAATCTCTCCTTTGAAGCCGTTGCCCCGCCACCGAGCATCCAGCTCATCCACGCGATTATTCCACTTAATCTGCATGTCGACAATGCAGCTCAGATTCCCATCTTCATTACTACCTCCTCGAGCTTCTTGTTCTCCAGTGTAGGAGCGCCGGACCGATACGACCTGATGATTCGATACGCGACTCCAACGTATATCACCATCACTCACCGTGAAAGATGCTGCTGTATGTAGATATTGCCGTGGGGTATCTCGGGGACCATGGGGACTACAGGCCCGTCCCTGACTGCAGTGCCGTAGGTGACTGGAACGTGCCGAGGCGGCTTTACAGGTACTAAAGGTGCCATGGAAAACAGCGCAAGGCTTAAAAAACGAAGTGTTTTTCCGATTCTTTTCAACGAGTCCTGCGGCAGAGCAGAGGACGCTCAACCGACCCCATCCTATCCGTCGAAGGACGCTCCGAGTCAATGTACGCAAAGGCAATAAAAGGCTCGACTCAACAGCACCCTTCTGGGATAATCGATCAGAATGACGTGCGCGATCGGATCAAAAAATTTCAAATTCGCCCTACCACCATTGTGAAGACAAGGGAGGCCTTGTTGATCGTCGTAAACATCACTCGCTGAGCTTCCTCTGGTCATTGGTGATCTCTCAGTTCGGTTTTGGAAATGTATCAGTTCGGGGCAAAGGGACAGCGGCCGGTGGAGTCCATCGTGAAGGTCGTATTGGATATGCTGAAGCAGCATCCCAATCAAGAATTCACGGACTCTCAAATAGAGCGGTAGGCGGTGTCTGAGTCGGTATTGCGAGCTTTTATATTTCCGCTTCGATATGCAACCAACGTCGAAAAGCCAGCATCATCTATTACTCCACTTCTGCCTGATCGTGCATAGGGATATAAGGAATACAGCTTCATAGCAGGCTTCTCAGAATCACACAGACCTGCTTCGGGAGTGCGTAACGTCATACTCATACTCATTATATCGGTTGTCATCTTGATTTGCTATAGCATGCACTATGTCGATAATAATGCGGAATGGAAGCCGCTCAGAAAGATAATGTCAGACCCCAGACTGAATCGCGAAAGGGTTCTTCTTGATGTTAGTATCTCTCATTTTACCTTCAATTCATTACCTATTCGATAGATTTACTATGAGGGGCATGTGGTTGATGCTGTTAGTTCTCAGGACAACGCGGGAGAGGATTATAGGCCAGCCAGCAGTGGTTGGGATGTTGCAGAATAACCCAAAGATCGACTACGACCCCACTACTAGAAGATACAAGTTCAGGTAGTGGTCCTGACGGTGGCCGGAAGGGAGTTACGGCATGTTCACTCTAGGCCTCATTACGACCTTCGGGACAAGCAGCAACTTCTGCAGTTATTACATAGTCGGCCAACGCTGATGGTGGATCCGAATCTCCTCGAGAGTTACCCGGGAATTGATGAGGATATCTCGAGTAATATGGTAGTCTCAGCAGTTGTGTGCAGCTGCACTCGATAGGTCTGCTGCGGGAACATGCTTGTAGAGGCGTGCGGCACCCTGACTATGTCAAGCAAATTAAATGTGAACGAGCACAGGCCGCGGCTGAACAAGCAGCATCAGCCGGTGATGGGGCTGCAAGAAAGGCAGCAAGTATTGGAGTGATGGTCTTAGGGATTTGGGAGAAGCCCTGTGTCAGGTGGTGGACCTCGGCCGAAGAAACAGCAGTGCGATCTATATTCCAATGAGGAGCGATGTCCAGCATGTAGGCAAACCCGATACGCGTTTTAGCTTCATCACTATACCTGTTAGGTCGTAGCAACCTCGGGGTTATACTGGGTCGGCTCTACTCTGATGAGATTACCAGCATGGCTAAGGCGCTAGATAGCGACATCAAGGAAATGTAGGTTACCTTCTCACTGGAGTTGTGGTACCGCTGCGTGTAGGTGGTTTAATACCACTTGGCCGAGCATGGCTGATATCCAGAAGGCAACTAACGAAGGTCGCAACCAGCAAGCGGAAGTCTTACATCGGTATAGCTCGTGAAGCATCTTATGGAATGGCAACTTATGGAAAGCATGCTTTTCAGGCCTGTTCGCAAAACTCGAGGAGGACGGCAAAGAGGCACTCGCAACAAAAGGTCGTCTTCTCGCCCAGAGAAAGTCAGCAATACTCATTTGGCTGGGGTAGGCGGACAGGGAGTAGGATATGCTCGTGGCAGGGTTTCCTTTAGATACTCAACCCCTCGCCGCAGAGTATTGCTACGCCGTCGTCGCCATCGACTCCCTCTCCTTAATTTCACGTGTTCCATATCGTTACTATTTGTCACACTTCGGCCTCATTGTACAGCTTCGCTTACGCATTTTCCGTGTTTTGCTCTTCCGGGTGTTCACCGCTGACTTTAACAGTTCTGATTCCTGATGGTAAAGCGGAAGCGTCATCGAGTTAAGACTGTTAAGGACCTTTCGAGTCTAGTCCCGAAGAAGGTCAAAGCGAAGAAAAGTAAGAAGCTCGTTTCCTTCCGTACTCGCCTCTGGCGTATGTGCCCGCTCACGTGCACACGAAGGGTTAATGGAGTGCCTGGTCGGATTATGCCTTGGTTCTTCCCCTGAGAGCGAGCGTGGAGCGATTCGTAGTGTTCATCGGAAGGGAAGTGCGACTGCCTGCTGAGGCTGCTAGATTAGTCTGCTTCGAATCAGCCTCATCCGCACTTTCAGGCGGTCGTAATGCATTAGTCGACGAGAAGGAAGCTCGCCGCTTGGCGGTCGATCCGACGGTAGTATCGACCTTGCTCGATAATCGAATTCTCAAGCTATTGGTTCAGATGACTGTAGCTGATATCAATCGAGAGACTGCGGAGATAGAGCGGCTGGCAGCATCAGAGCGCAAGGTTAAGAAGAGAGGTACTAGTGCGGATCTCAAGTGGATCTCAACGTTCGGTTTTCCAACGCTCGTTGACGTGGATAGATGGCGGTTGATGGCTAAATTATATCCCTCTCACAACTGTTAGGATTCAATGAATAGACTCACGACTCGTTGGCAGACGGTGGCATGCGCCGCACTTGGGTTCTTTTGTGTACTGAAAATGGTGTAGAAACTGAATTCTCGAACGGTCGAACGAGTCTTTAGATGACACGTATCGTATACATCCTTCGTTTTTTGAGTAATGAGTTACGCGCAAGTTGAGTTCGCTGTCAGGCAAGGTTCGAACATCCGAAGATTGCTCAATACCCGAGGTAGGAGTGCTAGAAGGGGGCTGGCGAGCGGAGAAGAAGAAGCGGAAGTTGCAGAAACAAGCCAAGAAGGGACTCGGTGCTTCAGCTTAGACTCTTGTATTCTACCAAGTTCTCCACGTCTGATAAGTCACTACTCTTTCGTTGGGTAAATTCGTTAGTCGGGTGCTGGTGATGATGCTCGGCCTTGAAGTTCGAGGAGATGCCCACGGAAGAGTGCGGTAGGATAGTATTCAACAGTAGAGCCTGCCATCCAGCTTCGTGGGGACTTTCCGAGCCGAACTTTCTTTTGGGCCGCAGGTATCTAGGTGCGCTCACGGCAGGTATGAAGTTAACCAATTTCTTGGCGTTCATCAGCTCCACTGCTCTCCTCATCGTCTCGCGCGGCCGGGAGACGGTGACTGTACAGTATTTTTGGTCGACAGCGTGGCAGTCCGCCTCTCTTAGTGAGGATCTTATTTCGCCAGATCTCTACCGAGATCTGCAAGAACTGGGTATGCCAATTTACCAGATCAGTCTTTCAAGGCGCGCCCTGTCAGGTCTAGAAGGCTACAGGGCATTTCTGTCTACAGACCCTGCATCGAAATCGGCGCTATCTTTTCAGAAATGGCAGTGGAAAGTGAACCTTCGAGCAGCCGCTGTCTTGATGCTGCATCAATGATGCACGTCAATCAGATATTTACGAACGAGACTCTGCGGCAACGTTACTGGCCAAGCTTGTATAACAGCCGTGCCTTCGGGGCGCTGCAGCGGAGCATCGAGGTTTTGTGTGGGGTGTATCTCAATCAGAGCGACTGGGCGGTAAGTCGGCCGGTAGTGGCCTTCGTTTTGGACCTCGAAACTGTATTGGCTAACAGTGCTTTTTTCACTTCAGCCAGAAGGGAATCTTACAGATAAAACTGCTCTGTTTATGTGGGCAGTAGTCGTCGACGCTGACGAGGAGCCCCCGCAGCCTCTCCCGAGGACGCACGTTGCTCGAGGGGCTATCGCAGCAGGTGCTGACTCTCTTGGAGGTCGTCCTCTGACGGTGGTCTGCAGGCGGGTATCTAACTCCACTGGCTGATGACGCTCTCGACTCTGATGAGTCTCCGGTGGTTATGTACACGATGGACCCGCGTGGTGCCAATCCTCCTTTCGGAAAAGATAGGTGAAGTCACTGTCGACGCAGCGCTGGCATTGTCCTGCCCACGGATTAGCCTCTCACTTCTCCTCTTGCCAGCGAGCTTTGAGCATCTCTGCGTCGTTACACGAGCTTTTCACTGACTTCCGCTCGCCACACTGCTGACTGTTGGACTGTTTTGCTCGGAATGGCTGCGGTGGGGAAGCGTCGATTACCGGCATTCCATTGTGTACAGGAACGCCCCGTTGCTGCCGGGGAGAGTTTACACCTGGCCTTCCTGGCTCTCTTACTTTATCATACCCCTGAGAAAAACTCCGCAAGACCTTGCCTCCAATAATGTGAACTAACCAGAGTCGTGACCGAGTTGTGAATGCCGAGATTTCAGAGTGGGGAGTCGGGGGAAGCCCCAAGGGTCCTGTGGAACTATGAGCTCCTCGTAACGGATCCGGACCATAATGCAGACTTCGAAAAGGACCCGATATCGTCGATGATGCCGCCTAGAATCGTTAAACAGTCAGTGTCGAGATGAGCATGCAACGGCAAGCTTTGCAATATCCTCAGTTTCACGACCGCTCGTTCAGAGAGGCGGAGCAGAGCCCCTCTGAAGAGCTGCGTCGAAGATGTCTGCATGTCTCCGAACATGACGTCTCTTGATGCCATCTGAATCGTCAACTCCTCGTCTTGTTGTGTAGCAGCGATGGAGGTGTATGTTCTTTTCAGCTGGATTAATATCCTCAATCATGACTATCGAGGCATCTGTGACCGCCGAGGCTCCTCCTGCCGGGGTTGCAGAGGAGAGCAAAGAAATCGAGAGATCTGTCAAAAATGGGGAGCTGGAACTTCAAGCGGTTATCGGCTTCAAGGGTGCCGTCATCGATGGTATGCAGCTACACCCCGATAACAAGCACCTGCTCTATCCGCTAGGATGTACGTCGTCGGCTACAACGTCCCTTCCGCTTGCTCGAACTTGATGACGTGTCAGGTACAGTGGTTGTCCGCAATCTCCTGGAGCGGACCCAAGATTTCATGGTCGGCCATGATAATCAGGTCCCATACTCAGCTGTGCTCTGATGTTCAAACGCCGCTGTTTCTTACGACAGGTTAACTGCATCACAATCTCTGATGACGGCGCTTTCGTCGCCTCTGGACAGAGGACCTTCATGGGGTTTCCTGCTGATGCGATAATCTGGGATTTCGCCACAAGGAAGCCTTTGCACAAGCTTAGCTTACATAAGGTGGGTCGACTCTCCGCGTCTCTTCGACCAGCGGCGTCTGTGAAGCCCGTTGATCCGAACAAGCGATTCCCGAAGTCAAATTTTGTCTTAGGTGGCCGTATCATCTCTATCATTCTCCTACAACAACAAATACCTCGTCAGTCTGGGAGGTCAGGATGATAATGCTCTCGTCGTCTGGGATGTGCAGTCCGGTAGAACGCGGGGATCCGTACGCTGCACATCGATGTAACACCGTTCAGGCCAGCCCATCTGTGGAACCCCCGCTGCTACGGATACGGCCCACACGGTGAAATTTTTGCACAACTCCGACCTTCATCTCATATCAGGGGGGAACTATCATATCAGGTGAGATGCGCGGGGCGAAGAAAGTGCAATTGGGCAAGCGTCTGGCAAGTTATAGAATATATTCGTTGGGGTGGAAGTGAAGGCTGGGAAGCCCTGTATTGTCGCTGAGTGATAGACTTAGTGACGATTGTCATGCAGGTTATGGCATCTCGACCTGAAAAACAAAAAGATTCATCCGACAGAAGTTAGCACAGGTGAGCGACAGTAGCTTGTTGGCATCGATATCGGAGACGTGCCATCTACGTTCTTCTTATATTACCCATATGAAATCTGGGTCGGACCTCCATCCAGTAGCAGAGTGTTCCTTCGTTGTCCGCTTCTGTCCTGCATGGGTAATATGTGGGTATCTCAGGAAATCTCAAACGGGTAATCACCGCAGTCTGCATCTCGAAAGATGACAAGCTGGCCTACTGCGGAACACAGAGCGGCGACATTCTCGAAGTTAATGTCGATGTAAGAATTTTCGTGTTTTTAACTCGTCTACGACGTACTGCTTTGCTAGCGCGGTATCTACAAGAGACTCGGACCCCACAAGCAGTGCTTCAGTCAAGGCGTCAGCTGTATAAGGATCTTGGATGACGGTGAGCTCATAACCAAGGCGTGCAATCTAGATCCTCGCCTGAGATGATATCCTTTGTAGGTGACTTGATTGTCGGCAGTGGAGAAGGAACCATTGCCAAGATCGATACTCGAACCTTTAGGATAACTACTAGTTGCAAGGTGAGGCTTACTTGTTCACGTCCTCAGTTACCTCATTCCATTTCACTCATTCCTTCGTGGATTTTACGCAGAATATTTCAGGGGATTTCACGCAAAACTTGTTGCAAGTCTTGTTGCAGCAACACCTGGTCTTCCCCTACTGAGACTAGCACTAGATACTAGATGACTACCTAGATGTTACGCAACCACCTCGCTTCATCTCCTAGATAAGAATACGCTCGCCCCGAGTGGCTTTGGTTGTGTTCACTGATTCCTCGGTCTACAACGTCCGGCGTATTTCAGAAATTTCTAATACAGAACACAATGGAAATACTATTTCTACTCTGTTTTGTATTGGTCGAACGGAAGCAGGAAACCTCCAGGCTGCCTCCGCTCCGGTTGCCACTTGAATCAAATTCTAGCGGCAATGTCGTCGTCAGAAGATCAGTCCATCCTTCAGGTACTCGGCTGCGTTACTTCGATCGCTCTTACGGAAGACAGTACACATTTCTTTGCCTCGATCTCATCCAGTAACGTCTATTGGGTCGATGCCAGCCCGCAAGTAGGATTGGCGAACCTCCGTTCACACGCATTGTATCGCTTGTTAGGATGTCATGACTCCTGAGTTGCGCAACACGTGCCATCATGAAGCAATTAATCAGGTTGTCTTCCCTCATGATTTTTCCGAGGTGGGTGAGATTTGGAGCAGTTCCCCGTCGTACGGATTGTGTTAGGTATTCGCCACCTGTAGCAAAGAAGAGGTTCGTGTTTGGAACTCGAGGACTCGACAGGAGCTTCTGCGTATACAGGTTATACCCGATTCTCCTCGGCTCCGATAAAGCGAGAGCGCATTTGCAGGTCCCCAATATCGAATGCTACTGCATGGACTTTGCCCGCGATGGTCGCAGTATTGTCACTGGATGGCATGATGGTAAGTGGGCACTTCCCCCCACCGGAACGTCTCATAGTCTCTCGCGATCCAGGTAAAATCCGGGCTTTCTTGCCGCAATCCGGTAAGCTGCTGTACGTTATCAACGATGCCCACAAGAACGGTGTCACTGCCATTACCTGCAGTTCCGATATAGGAAAGTAGCGCTCGAGGGGGTCAGATTCGCTCTCCCTCTACGCAGTGATCTCAGGCTGGTGTCCGGTGGCATGGAAGGGGAAGTGAGATGCTGGAGGTTAGGCAAGAATGGCCAGACTCAGGTGATGGAATCCAGCTTGAAGGTGAGTCTGGCTCCTGGAGGAAAAATGACACGTGCACTTTTCACAGGAACACCGTGGACGGGTTTGGTGCATCAGACTCACAGCGGATAATGCAAAGGCGGTCTCTGCCAGCTCGGATGGGAGTTGCATGTAAGCCATTTTGCGGTCGACCGATGGAGTTGACGAGTCCTCCGCAGCATATGGGATCTCGTTTCCCGTACCCGCTCCTTGTGCCTTTTCGAGTCGACTATGTTCAAGAACTTGGTCTACCATCCGGACGAGACACAGCTGGTGACAACCGGCAGTGACAGGTAGTACCATTCGGTTCATAAATAATTCTTACGTGTGTACGTTTCAGGAAAATTGCGTATTGGGATACTTTCGACGGCCAGACGATTCGTATACTGGAGGGATCGGAAACCGCTGAGCTGTGTACTCTTTCGATATCGAAGTAAACAGACGGCAGACCTATCTAGTCGGATTTTTGCTGGGCATTTTACCTCTCAGATCGGGTTCTCACTTCGTGAGCGGCGGAGCAGACAGAACCGTCAAGATGTGGGACTATGACGAAGGTGGGAATTGTTTAGCTCGGGAGGCAGCTTGCTTATATTCCCGCGCGGTCAGGCGTGTGCCATTTATCTGGTGCTGGTCATAGTGGTACAATATCCTCGGTGGCACTTTCGCCCGACCAGAGCATGATAGTCAGTGTGGGGCACGAGGGCGGTATCTTCATTTGGAAGGTTC
Organism: Perkinsus olseni; assembly: GCA_013115135.1. Taxonomy (NCBI): domain Eukaryota; phylum Perkinsozoa; order Perkinsida; family Perkinsidae; genus Perkinsus; species Perkinsus olseni. Next base: position 24,791 of record JABANP010000030.1, on the reverse strand, counting down.
CCGAGGTAAGTCGTAGTAGCCTTGCTAGTGACCCGCGTCATCCAGTTTCTTTCGTCCGTAGGAGATAACTGAGAAGTGCTGCGACACGAGTAATCTGTGACGGGCATGCATGTGTTGCATTCTCCCATGTTGTTGGATGAACAGTGTAGTGTATGAAGTCGTGTTTGAGAGTACTTTCGGGCTCCCCTAGTTGAATGTCACCTTGCCTTGAATTTCCGAGTCGGAACTTCCGACTCGGAAGAATGGAGAAACAGTCCAACTCATCGACTCGCGCTGGCATATATCAACGTCGATGACTATCATCACAACAGTGTCGTGTCGGAGTGCGGTGCGAAGAAAATATGGCGCGTAAATCGGAAGCTGATCTCAAGGAGACCAGATGATCTCACTGCTGATGATCTCAAGCTGATCTCGCTGCTGGGTGAGGCCGTCGATATCAGCCTCACCCCACGATAGCAGGACGTCTACCGATCAAGACTCACAACCTTACACTCCTAACTGGCAGACGAAGGCAGAATTACATAAGCTTAATTTCGGATAATTCACACCTTTCCAATATTTCGTTCAGAGATAGAACCAACAAATCCGCGGAGGCGGGGGATGACAGCCGAATCCTTTGGTGTCTTGTGTTCGAGTCGAGGTTCGGCATGCGAAAGCAATGAACCGTACTCTCAATTGCGGTCGGTAACTTTCAAATCCACACTTCGGTCTTTCGTGACTTCAATTCCGATACGATAAAACTTTCGATTTCGCAGAGAGGAACTTCAATACACGTTGAAACCTCCAATATTCGTGGATGGTTTCTGGACCTTTCGTTTCCGCGGCTCTGGGAAGTTCAGCTTCGTAAATGGGATGCTCGATTTCGTTATCCGCCGCCCCAAGTGTTGGTGGACCCAAGCTCCACAGTTCTAACACAAGTCAGCCAGCACTGGGTTGGGGAAATGTGTTGAGTGACGCTGCATGACATGGCAATGTTACATCCACTACATGAGACAGATAATCGATTTGAATTGGACAAAGGAGTGAATCTGAATCAAACTAATCTTGGAATCGCTGTTAACCAAAGCTTGTCAGAGCCTATCGCAGGCACAGTTTGTATCGGAATCCTCGCATAAGTAAGGCGGACCAGCCCCGAAGTTACATCGTCCATTCCGCGTCTCCGCCTGGCAGAAGTAATGAGATTCCAACACGGAGCAGTTCCCTGTTGGATTGTAAAAGTCACGCGGCACATCCCGGTCTCCGAAACACCCGCAGAGGTGGTTCTCGTCGTAACAAGTAGGGGGAGTCTGGCCCAGCTGGCACCATGAGCCTCGGCGAATACTTGAACAAAAGGCATGCGCCGCAGTCGCAAGCTCCGGTGTTTCGCAGTAAAAGTTGCGGGATTCCATAGAATCCACCGTATCCATCTCAGTATCCTCCGGTATCTCGTCCATCATAGCGATCGGGCCGTCTTGGTCAGTCCAACCACTGCTAGTCGGCAAGACAGCCGTCGTCCTGTTTGTCGTTGTCGTAGGCAGAGTGCTTCGGCCTCGGAGATTCGAGGTCCGCAAAGGGGTAACTGACGTAGGCGAGACTCAGGGAGCAGCTAAGGAAGTTTCCAGAAAGAATTGGGTGCAAAGTCATCAGAATTCGTCAATAGTGTGCGCTACTCACTTGTGGTCGTCGCATACATCTCGGTGCCATCCACGAGAGGACGGGTAGTAGTAGTGGTGGTAGTTGTTCCAAGATCAACATAGGGGTTCCATTTCCAACAAGAGCTGACTCGGGTGTTATCCCTGCACCAGAAGCAAGCCTCGTCAACACAGTGCTGCAGCTCAGTAGTGTTTTTTCCACAGGGTTGTCCAGGACCGCCGCAGTTACCGTCGAACTTGCATGCATAGAAGTGCCCACGAGACGCGCAACCAACATATTCAACTCGATCAGATAGCATAATTTTGACGTCCTCGATATCTCTCGGGCTCCACGTTCTCTCAGCCAACGTGACCGAACCACAGCCTTCCTGACCAAACGTGTCGAGATATTGAAGGTACCAAAACCACACGGCACAAGTCTGGTCGAATTCACGGTATCTATCGCCGCAGTGGAATTTACCGAAACCGAACGCTAACGTTGTCCGAGACGGTTCAGCGCTGAAGGACTGCCCTGTAGTGGATAGCCGCCCGGCAAATTGCGAAGCAGTATCCGCTAACCCCGTATCCCACAGTAGCGGAGGGAGTCCGTGGATACACCGATACAGGTTTATCTCATTCACCCAGCGCTGCCGCGACTCGTTGCTTTCGGCCGAGGCGCGTACGCAGGCAATGATAGTGAGGAGAGCTACCACCAGAAGCGCATAACGACACATAGACCGGGCATGAGTGGAGAGACGCGGAAGAGAGTAAAAAGGGGTGATGATAGCGGAGGCTGAGGAGTAACGGTATTTCACTACTGAACACCACGCAAGATGGATCCCAGGTAATGATGTTGAGAGTGAAGTGAATTATTAATAAAGACTTTTTGCTCACGATAAGAGCCGAGGAACAGTATTCAGAGATGGTACGATGGCGCACAGGCCTTGTGTAAGGTGCAAATTTACAGAAATCAAGAACGGCTATTGTTCTACCATAACAATGTAGGGATACTTCGGGCTGCTCCCTATGACAATGGGTTGCCATTGTCGGAGACAACACGCGGCTGTGTGTGACGCTGGATCTGAGGGGAGGTAGCGGTTCGATAGAGATCGTCCTCAATCAACACTTACAAAATCTGCAATATCAGACAATGAACGGTTTGGGGCCTCGTCTGGACCACAGCAGAAGCTGAACAACTGGAAGACATGCACCTGAACAGAAGAATCCTGAGCCAGCTATTAATACCGCAACTCGCCATCATCCTAGGGCGCCGTCGTGCGGGAACGATTTGACCGAAGCTGTAAAGCGTATTACCATATCCTCGAATTCCCGATATTCGAGTTCAACTCTATCTGACTTCTGCGCCGAGAACTTCGCAGCAAACCGTTCTATTTGAGGGAGAAGAAGCTCCGCCTGACCTGCATGTATCTGCTGCGACCAGGATGATGACGAGTGAGGAATTGAACGATGAGTATCACCAGCATGTCAGGCAGGCCACGCAAATCGGCGTACATTGCCGAGACTCGTGGATCGTCCGCGGAGATGTCGCCAATAGCGAGTTGCGCAAAGTCGACGACCTGAGGTGATCCATTAATAGGGCCACGAGACGTTCCGTAGCCGCAGTTCGGTTGGCTCTACCAAATCAGCCGGAAGGTAGTCAACACAAGTATATGCGCCTTGATCATAACTGCTCTTACGCCGTCGACTGGAACCTCGGCGGCTGCTGCTGGTGACACTCTCCGACCCGGGAAGCTCCTGAAAGGAAGCGACCTGATCGGACTTCTACTGCATGCGCCATTCTGTCAACTTTTCATTCGGGGCGTACCCTGGGCGTCTGTTGTGGAGTTTGATCGAAGTAGTCCACCTTATCAGCCAAATCCACCCATGGGGAGAGCAGACAGGCGCAGCCTGGCAGGGGGATCTGCCACAAACACGTATTGTCTGTGGAACGCCCAGGAGATGGTCAAGGGCAAGGGAGGGCTCTGGTTACTACTTTCTTATTCCGGAGCTGCACTAGCGCAAGCACGGCCATATCTCCACCCGCTGAGTCACCAGCAATGGCAATACGTTCAGGCGACACGCCCATATTGGAAATAAGATACCGATACCTATCACGGAGAGACTTGTGCGGGGAGTCGGTCGGAGAGCCTCTACATGCATTCCACGTCGGAGGTCGACTCCAGCAGGCTGATCTCTGGAGGCTGCCGGTAGTTCACACAGCATCTTGTTGACGTGTGACATCGCTCGCCCGATATCACACAGAATCGTAACGGCAAGATACCCTCCCATTTTGGTAGCACTATGATATTGATAAGTATTGGTCGATGATTGACACTGTAGAGATGATTATTGCTATTCTCTCAGTTGGATTATTTCTTCCACTCAAACATTCCCGATTGTGTTCCCAAGGAGTCATCTTCAACATTCTACCGGAATAAGAGTAATCTCCGTTAAATGACCGGAACACCAAATCCAAGCGACTTCAAGCGGACGACAGCCAACTCCAAGAAGGCTAGAGCCGCCTTTGAAGCCGCCACGAAGACTCCAGTAGAGTCGTCCGACGATAAGGAGGAGCCGAAAAGGCAACAAGACGTCGAAGCCTTCCAAAAGGAACTCATGGCATTGTTGGCCCGCCACAACTTATCGTTGGACCACCTCCCCAACTCGGTTCTAGGGTGTAAGGACGACATCGAGCCCAACTCCTTTATCACTCCACTCTCTAGGACTGGGAGAGATGAAACTGGAGCAGAACATTCTCCTCAAGAACCTCCCCCGGGTCGCCGGTCATCAGCACCTACCCTACCGTTTCTCAACGATTTGAGCGAGGTTGAGACGATCACCAAGGTGCGATCCACAGAACCTATACTCGGTCACAAATGGTCTGGGGACGCCGATGTCGTCGGCTACCAAGAATTCAGAGAGCGCATCAAGACCGAGCCTATCTACAATCGTGCCCCAACCTTTCTTCGGCTGGAATTCCTCTCCGGCCAACTACACCCATCTATCTGGGGAGTTACTGAGAGCAAGGTATATCTTAGGGCCTCCAGAGCAGGCCACAGTCTATCTGATGAGCTCAAGCTCCGCTGGATATGGGAACGACTAGACGCCACCTATGGACACCACCAGAGAGACTTTCAGTCTAGTTGGGAAGCACTATGCCTCGAGGAAGGAGAGTCATTCGACAACTTCTTGTCACGCCTGTACTCTATTGGTCGACGGTACGCAGAAGCCCGTGGTGCATTTCTCACAGACTATGAGATTGCTCATCGGCTCCACAAAGCCATGCCCGACAAGCTAAGAGAACTATTGGATACACACGTTGATATCTCTGACGACCTCGAGCAAATGGAGGCCTACTGCAGGAGATGGTGCAAGAGGTGGCACAGCTGCAAACAAGTCTTTCATGCGAAAGTCGCCGTTGCCGTAGAGTCCGCGAAGCCTATTACTAACCATGCGCCTCCCACCGGTGGTACAAGCCCTGGTACTGGTACGGGGATCCCTCTGGGGCTGAATCCAGAGCAGGTGGACTCACGCAATGGGCCTATTCTAAGCTCTCGGTGTCAACGCTGTGTATGTGACGGTGATCATGTCGCGAAGCACTGTCCGGCACCATCCCCTACGGATTCCGCCAATAGGTGCAACTGGTGCGGGTTCTACCATCCAAAACGCACCAGATGCCCCGGATCCAATCCTAGGCACAAACGATGTGATCGTTGTGGCACACCTGGTCATCTTGCCCGAGCATGTCTTCGTGCTCACCCTCGCCCACCACAAGAACCATCATCATCAGAGCCACAGTCTACCACTGAGCAGAGTGGTCTGGTTTCCGAGGAAAGACCGGTGCCTACTCATATAGAGCAGAATAGTGCCATTATCCTGGAAACACCGGCATCACCGACACTCCACAGCAAGCTGCGCTTCCTCTACTACGTCACAACTGGTCCTAACAGAGCTCCGGATGGCCAACCTCGTCGGAGAGGCATGATTGACTCGGGCGCTACGGCATTCTTTGCCAGCTCACACTGGTGGGAAACCGAGAAGCTAGACCCCCACTTCGAGACCAAGAACTGCCAGTGTGTTGCATCTTTGGCTGCCAACCCGGCAGACTCGGATAACAATGGCTCTCCAATAAGCCAATACACCGTGAGAGATGTTCACTTAGACGATGGAACCGTCCTCCGCAACTGTGTCATCTACCATCTCCCCGGAGGCTGCCACGACCTGATCATCCCCAAGTCTGCACTGTCTTCTGGAGGCAGTGATGTGGTATGGCTATCTACAAGCACAGGCCGTGATATTCTCTTGATCGGCAAGGCTGCCTCCCACGCTCTATCCTGCCTCGATGAGGCCGGGCTCACCAAGCACTATGTGGTACATGACCCTACCTATAAGGAACTCCACTCGAGCGGCGAGGACGCGCAGCATGTTGAGCACGTTGAGTCTGCCAACTATGTCGGGGTTAATATTGACCTTCGTGGATGCGACCAACACAACCAGTCTTACCCTGGTCCCACTCCGGATTGGTCCTATAGCATTGTGGACTCATCTCTGCTCAAAGACATATTGGACGACTCTGTGGGGGACAAGACGGTCGTGAGAACCACCGATACTAAAGATGGTGAGAGGCCCGAGGCTACATTCCTCTACTTCGAGCTCGGGCCGCCTTCTCGAGATGCTCCTCTAGGACGGCTACAAGTTCGTGCACCCTGGAAAGAGCAAGGTTATGTTCCCGGTGTGGTTGAGACGAAACGCGCCTTTGCCCAGGCTTGGCGAGCTCATCAATCTCTCTCACCTGTCCACCAACGCGAAGTCGCCAAGAAGGTAGAGGAGCTAATTACCTGTGGCTACATCTCTAAGGCACGGGTTATAGGCGAAGACTCTTCCACACCACAAGACCTCCCGGTAATTGAAGCTGCTATGCCCATGTTCGGCGTCTGGAACAAGGGAAAAGGGAAGGTGCGTCTGGTAGTCGATGGCAGCTACTTTCGCAAGTTCACCTCCAAGGCTTCTCCACCCTACGACGACACGCACATGACGCTGTTCTACAATCTACTGTCTCTGCGCTCAGCGGAATTCTTCGTCGTCGGTGACTTCGCTCAGGCCTATCATTCGATTGGTTTACACTGCGGAGACGCTAAGAAGCTCGGCGCGATATGCGTCGAACAGGCGTATATCTGGCATAGGGTCGGGTTCGGTCTCAACTTCTCCGGCGCTGGGTTGTCACAAGGAGTCGAAGCCATCAAGCATCTCCATTTAGCATATAGTGGTGACAAAGGAGCCGATGCTGTACCGCAACCATGGAGACACATGTGGACGCAGTTCTGCATCAACTGGGAGCGAGCGCTGGCCGACGGCCGACTCGACAGAGCCATGGCAACCATCCAGGCGGCGAAGGCGCTACACAACCTGAAGCTGTACGTCGACGACTATCACTCCTGCGACGACGACCCTAAGAAGTGCCTCAGTGATCATCACACATCCGCCACCCTTGCTCAAGCTCATGGGATCGCTTCTCATGAATCTAAGGTCTTCACCAACATCCCGGCGGCGACACAGCAAGAGTACGATCCAAGCTGCGAGATCCCTACGCCGGACCATGCGCCATTCCTCGGACTGAAGTGGTCCAAGGAGCTCGACTCTCTGTCACCAGTGCTGAAGACTACCCCTGGGTCCGTTCTTCAAGTCGTGAACAACCCCCACTCCACCAAAGCAGACTTGGTATCGGCAACATCGTCATTCTACGACCCAACGGGACTCGCGACGGAAGTCGCCGTCGCAGCTAGACGACTATGCCGATCGTTAAGCTTGGTGAACTGGGACGGCACCTTACCCGACAGCGCCAGAGCAGCCCTCCGATTGTGGTTATCTCAGATCACCGACAACGATATATCACAACGTCGAGCTCTGGATCTCTCTGAGGTCAACGCCTTCTCCGACTCAAGCGGTGATGTAAAGGCCTGTGATATCCGGGACAGATGTGGCCATCGTACAACCTCAAGGGCTAAGCTGTTCACCTGTGATGAGATACTCAGGTGGGGTACTCCCAGACGAGAGACAGAAGCTTTTGTCCTCGCCTGTGAGCATTTGGACAAGACTCTTATCTGCCTCACTAGGATGGGCATCTATCCAGAAGTCAAGAAGATATACACCGACAGTCAGGCACTACTATACCGGTTGAGAAGGGAGACGACCAGAGACATGACCCCCCATGAACGCCGACTAGTAGGCCGCTGCAAGAACCTCCTCCACAAATGGAATGTCACTGCACATCACATCAAGTCCAATTCCAACCCCGCCGACGCCCCTTCTAGGGCATATGTTAACAGCAAGAGCGCACTGATGACCGCCATGCCAGCAGAGGAGGTGGTGAAGGGTATGAGATCATCCACTTCCACAGAGTTGGGCCTGTACTTTGACCCGAAGGCACCCACGGACGAGGGAGAGGACCTGGCTGCCTTAGGACCGTACTGCCAGCAACTCAACTTCATCACTCTATCTGGCCTAGACGCCTCGGATATCCTCAAGTCTGTCGATGATTCCCCCATCCCCTCGGACTCGGTCGACGACTACGTTGACCCAGAGGAGGTACGGAAGTCGCAACAGACCTGTCCGCGTACTAAACTACTGATTGCCAGAGTTGAAGCCGAGCCCAACCACCCTGACCTGCGGCAACTATTGATCAGAGACGGGATCTTATACAGTACCCTTGGCGATACCCTATGTACAAATGGCAAACCGAAGTACTACCTCCCCTACATGGCCACCTACCTACAAGAAGTTGTATGGCGGGTACACGACAAGATAGGGCACAAGCGTTCTGAGAAAGTCAAGGCCGTACTATCCCGGTGGCTCTACTCTCCGTCCCTCGGCACCTGCATATCCAAGGTTATAAAGAAGTGTGACTTCTGCCTACAATACAAGGGGTTGCGATCATTCAATACAAGCTCTGGTACGGTTAGACCTGCTGGTCTAAAGTTCCTCCCCTGGCAGGTGTGTGCGGTGGACATACAAGGCCCAATGAACATCCGCTACGGCTCTCATGAGACCGATAAGTTTGCGGTGGTGACCATAACAGACAGTATAACTGGGTACTGTAGGTCATCGGTAGTCTGGGAGTTCTCAAGCGCCGTGATTATGCACAAGCTGGCTCTACTCTTCCTTGGCTCAGACTTCCCGAAGGTGTGCTTCACTGATAAAGGATCCAACCTCTCGTCGAAGTTCGCGAAGCGCAAGTTTCAAGAGTGGAACGTGGTACATCTCCTACTTCCTTCTCACCCCGAGTTTTACTCGGGATTCTTCGAGATCGTCCACCGGTCGATCAACGACGGCCTGAAAGCCTTGTTAGATCACCAGAGAGTCGACAGCAGAGACGACGTGGAGGTGGCAGTCTTGGAGGCCGTCCGACAATTCAACGTGACCCCCCTATCACCGACATTCCCAGTATCTCCCCACGAATGTATGTATATTATGTCGCCTCGTATACACTCTATGGCGAGGGTAGACGAGAACATCAAGGAAGAGTACGAATCTGCTGTAGAGCTGTGGCCTGGCCTTGCCGCCCTATCTGATTCCAGCTTCGATAAGCTCAAGTCCTATATCGATGAGCAGACCGCCCGGAAACTGGAATCACTGGCTCAGTTCACACTAGAGTGGCGGCGCAGACACTCTCGGGCCGAGAGCTACCTACAGAAGAAGTGGCGGAGGCTGAGGCAGACTATCCTCCCGGGTTCACTGGTCTATCGGTATAACCCCAACCGCATGAAGCTTGGCCCCAAATGGGTAGGCCCATTTAAGGTCGTTCGTGCACTGTCTCATCATGTGCTACTTCTGGAAAGCGCCCAAGGAGGCAGAGTTCCGGAACTACTCCATAACTTGAAGGTCGTCGACACACCCACCGAGACCGCTATCGATCCAGCTGCTACATCCGAAGACCTAATCCAACTTGACAAGGTCGATGAGCCCCCGGTGTGTATACTCGACGAAGGACGTGCGAGCTCACCAAGAAGGAGTGCGCGTCTGCAAGCTCGCAACAGAGCATTAAAGGATGATAATGTTGACGTGTGACATCGCTCGCCCGATATCACACAGAATCGTAACGGCAAGATACCCTCCCATTTTGGTAGCACTATGATATTGATAAGTATTGGTCGATGATTGACACTGTAGAGATGATTATTGCTATTCTCTCAGTTGGATTATTTCTTCCACTCAAACATTCCCGATTGTGTTCCCAAGGAGTCATCTTCAACAATCTGAAGGGATACCCCGTCCGAGGCTCACGAGATGGGCCCCGTAACTCACAAAATGCACTCTTCAGTCTTAAGCGCTAGAGTGTAGAGGAGATGGCGGTGTGTACCGCTACTACACATGCAGAAGCCGCCACCGTGGACGTATCTATTAGTCGACGACGGAGTCCAATCAATAACGTAACAGGCAATGCTACAAGATGACTGTATTGTGCTGTAGCTCCTCTGCTGTGGGGCACTCCTTGAGAACATGGCTGCTCTGATCTCGGTCTGGGGTGACGTTCTTTGGCCATATCCAATCTACCGAGGCGTGGATTCACTTATTGAACGTTCATCGGACGGCATGCCTATTTTAACGGGTTGGTGCAGCCGATTCCCCATGTCTCGCTCTTGAAAGGCTATATACTGTTTGCATCGGAACTGAACAGAAGCAAGCCGCTGATCACTAGAAGGCAGTGAGGGATCTCACCACACCGCTAGGGAGAAGGACGTTAGGGACGGTCGTATTGGCGATAGCTCGGACTGCTCGCAAGTCGTGCCGGGGTGCGTTTTTCCCCGCTGACCTCATCACACTAACGTATCTAGAAGACGCGTCCAGCTGATAAGTCGCGCGTGCCTGTCGCGCATCCCCGTTCCCGAGTACGTTTCCATCTGGGTGTTCCACGTTCGTCTCTTCGGTTTCCGGAACATTCGTCGAATCGGAACCTGACCCCCAGCAAAGCATCACAAGTCAAGCCCAGTTTCGTTCCAGGCATTCCATGAGAAGAGTCACCCAGGTAACTTCCTCAGCGCCGTGTGAATACCGACCGTACGGCGATAGAGCAGAGCATTCTCATAGACGATGAGGGCGCGCGAGGGCACTCGTTCACGACGGGACGCTACTCGAAACTTTAGGACACTCCCAGGGCAGCACAGCGCAGGAGACCCTGTCCTACCATATTACCTTCATCATAACCCCAGCAGCTCTCGGAGCCAGAGTTAAGGTCCGCCATGTTTCTCCCCAAGTCATCTGCTTTTTCATCTTCTTCTCGGTTTCCACCGGATCCTCTCCCAGTGGTGGGAAACCTACCAGTGGCATCCACAAAGCCTCGCGGGCTCCCCACCACTACCGTTTTCGTTCACAGAAGAGTCACTGGGTGGGGGCATCACTGGTATTGCGCTGACGGGGTCCGGAACCTCACCCTCATGCACAGCTCTGTCGTGATTATCTTTTTGCACGTCTGCTTTGCCGCCTAGCTCTACTCCGTCAGCTCGAATCATCCCATCGGCAGCTTTTGTCCCGGTGGGTGTCTCAACGTCCGTCGAAGAGTGCCCACCCTTCGCTGGCGATTCACCAGCGTCACCGGCGCCGCTGCCGCCATTATTGACAGCCTCCTTCTCCTGTTTCACTTCGCCGTTATCCGAGCGCTCATGCTCTCGATCATCGCCCTTCTGCCTACTACCGCCTACTACTACTGATGCCGATCCAGCTGGCGAATCTTCTTGAATTGACTCTTCCTCCATTCGTCTCGCATCCACACTGTCACAGTCTTGGAAGTCGGCATCATCAGGAGAGCTGGCGCCCATTGGGTCAGCTGCTGCTACTGACATTACTGCTAAGATAAATCTGCTCGCGGAGTTGCAATACGGGTAAGCAAAGGATAATACGGCGAGAAAGATCAAGATGAGCCACAGCCGGTGGCGCCTGCTCATGCCCGCCCCAGTAGCGATTCGGGCGAGTAGAAGTCTTGCTCGGGCGATCTATCTTCCTTGTTAGCTTGGGAACTCGACATAGATGGAAATGGAGTGAATGGAGTTATAGTTGTTGCACAAATACAGATAGTTAGTCGGCTTATCCATGCGTTTCTTAATTGAGCGTTTCCGCAGGGTGAGCGAGATGTGAGATGCGCTCAGCGGAGCGACGTAATTATCACAGAGAATCACCATGCTCCCGGGGGAGCGAAAAAGAAAAGATAATAGTACACAGAATATACTCACCTGTCATCATCATCAATCATCAGAATCAAAAATATCAGCCTTGGACTTGCAGTTGTGGGAGCGGGGTTAGTATCAGTTTTGGCCTTGTAGTCGTGCTAGTTGTCTAGTGTGCAGTGGTGGTAGTAGTCAGGTGCTGGGGGGAAGCTGTGGTGGTAGTAGTAGAAGTAGATAATTCCTCGGAGGTGCGGATGCACATTACATTGAAGAAATACTCGGTTATACGCTGACCACTGGGCTTCTGCAGAACTGCGAAGTTGGTGTCGGGAAGTCGGGCAATGAATGTTGCCGGTAACCAGCTGGAAGACAGCTTGTGAGCACGAGGGCGCCAGTAGTAGCAAGGATCACCAGACTTGAGCCGACTTGAAGGATGATCAATCGGAACCTGGTATCTTGTGGGACCATCATGGCGTTTGAGGTGAGGTAGTCGGGTCAGTCGTAGATACTGCCGGAGTGATAATGCCATTCCTTGACGGAGTTGTTGGACGGTGGTTTCATCCTTGATGGGGGCAATGATCAGTCTCTTGACGTACTGGATGGCTTCGTCAGAGTTGTTGTCGTTGAGAACCAGAGACTTGGGCAACATAGCATCACCATTACTGTGAACCATCATATTAGGCGTTACTCCTAGTCCTCCCGGGCCGTGAGGGGTCTCGTTGATTGCCATGATACTCGAAGCCAGGGCTTTCTCAGTGTCGGCGTAGGTAGGGGGAGGTGGAGTTGGGTTACCATTCTGTTGTAGTGCAGCTTGTTGATGTAGAAGATAGCAACGCATATGGTCATGTAGTTGTCGGTGTACACGTTCCCACCACGCCAGCTTAACTGAGTAGGCCGGTATGGTGGCCACCGTGATGCCCCATGAGGCCAGGTGGTCGGCTGCCGCTAGAATAGTGCTATCCCGGTCACAACAGAGGATGGATGGGTAACCGTTCTCGTTGAACAAGAGGAAGAGGTAGTGTATCAGAGTAGCAAGCTTCCGGTCTGGAAGAAGTCGACCATATACGAAACCGGTAGCAGCACATACTGCGACCAATGCCACCGGAGAACCGCTTGTACCATGGTATGGGCCGCAGTAGTCTATGTTGAGGACTTCAAGGGGTCTTGTGCTCTTGACTCGAAACTTGTTGACAGTGTTCATGGCCTGGCGTTCTCGTCGGCTACGAAGGCAGATAACACATTGAGAAGTCCAGCGTCGAACATCCCGCGGCATTCGATGCCAGATAACCAGTCGTTGTAGTCGGCGTAGACCAGAACCACTGCCAGGGTGATTGTGCGCTTCGTGAAGGCGTGACCATAGAGCTTTGGCACCGCTGCTTGGGATGACAACCGGGCAGTCTGCTTGAAGTCGGGGTAACTTCTCGTGGTGAGGGTAGTATCGGAGTAGTCCGTCGGAGTCGAGGAAGTAGTACTTCAGTTGAACTCTGAGGTTGAGAAGCTGTTGACGATTACCGAGAGAGGCAATGATGGCGCTGATGTGGGGGTCCGAGTGCTGTGCTGTCTTGAGGACATCGATGGAGTATCCAACTTGAGGAAGAGAGACGACAACTGGGTTGACTTGGTCGTTGTTGTTGTTGTTGTTGTTGTTGTCTGTGTCGTCGGAGTCATCGGAGGTAACATTAGCGGAGGTCACAGCACATGTAGGAGCAGAGTTGCTATGGGTACTGTCAACGAAGTTGATGATCCACTCTTGAAGGTAGGCAGAGTCGTAGTACTTGGGGTCGGCGTCACATCGTAGTTGAACAGGTAGTCCTCTGGAGATAGGGTCCGCAGGGTTGGCAGTGCCTTTGAGATGTCGTAGTTGATAGCCGCGTTGACTGAGTAGCTGACGAGCCTTGTGTATATTGGACTTGTCCCAATTGTTCAAGTCGCCGGACGGATCACGAGTAGAGTTGAGTCTCTGCACATTGACGAGGCTGTCGGAGCATATGATGACTCGAGGTAGTTTGTGGTTGTGCTTAAAGGCGTCAACGAACTGGTCGATGTAAGGTATGGACAGAATGATGGCTTGTAGTTCGAGACGAACCACAGTCCACAAGGCTTTAGATCGGGGTACAAGAAGACTGTGAGCAATAACACGGTCATGTCCTCGAGCAGTGATCGTGAGTCCTACCGCTTGTGATGAAGCATCAACACAGGCGAAGTAGATGGGGTTGTCATTGGCGTCGAGGTAGGGGGCGACGTGTCGAGGCTGTGGCTTCATATTGCATAGATGTCGTCGACATTGTAGTAGTTGTAGGGAGATGTCAGCAGGCACCTTATCATTGTTGGTGAGGCCGAGTGCCAAGGTTTGTCGTAGAAGTATGCGTTGTCGAGTAGTGGTTTCGGCTGCAAGGCCGAGTGGATCGTAACAGCCGCAAACGTAGGAGAAGGCTTGCTGCAGTGTAAGGGGTTCTGAGGAGGTGGTGTCGTGGTCGAGGTCGAGGTCGGCGTCATTCAATGGCAACGGGGGCCTTCTATCTTTTACGGGGTCGTACTCAGCGGAGTCGAAGTTGCCAAGTGGTGGGATGGAGTAGAGGGTGATGGCGTCGTTCTCATCAATCCAGACACCGAGAGCACGTTCTCGTCTGGAGTCATCAGTTAAGCGTTTGGTGTTGTTGATGTGGAAGTGGTGGTTACCAAAGTGTTTGACGTTGAGGTCGTGGGTCTCCTCTCTCTCTTGCTTGGACCGAAAGACTTGGGTTATGTCGTCGACATGGGTGATGGTGGGGATAGGCCGAGCATAGTGATGGCGTTGCAGGTCGGTCAAAATGGCGTCGAGACTCGTAGCCAAGAATGCCGTTGACGGAGCTATACCCATGGGGCACTTCATGAAGCAGTGCCACGCACGGCGGTGCCAGAAGCACAACCACAATTCTTCATCGGCAAAGACGTACATAGAGTAGAAGGCTTTCGAAAGATCTTCGATGTGGTAGTGGGCGTTGGTTCTCAGTAGAAGTAGAGGGTTGACGACGTTGATGGTGACATTGCCCTTGGGCCGTTGTAGGAACTTGCCGATCTGAGTGCCGGTGAAGACTGGTCGAAGTGGTGTTGTTGAGAGTGCATGGCCTTGGACACCGAAGTGGCACATCGCCCAGTGAGGCGACTCGGTAGGTTGTAGGCGACGGATGGCTCCGCGTTGTAGAAGGTCTTCAATACAGTCGTCGTAGTGCTGGTAGTCGTGTGGAGAGAGTCGTCGGAGTTGGGCTTCAGTGCGGGCTTGTACGCCCTTCAGACTAGTTGAAGGTCGAGCTGTAGACTTCCATGGTAGGCGATGATAATGCTTGAAGGTACCATCAGGTTGCGGAACCACAGTGAGAGTGTCCACCGCAGTGCTGGGTGAAGGGCAGGGGTCGGAGTCAGCGATGTTGTCATGGGTCTTGAGGCCTTCTACAGCGGTGTGGGCAACGATGGTCGTGAAGAAATCGGCGACATAGTTAGCGAGGTCGTAGGAAGGTGTCGGTATTGACTGGGCAGCAGGCGGTTGGCAGACCGTGGGATCAGCATTGGTGGAGTGTGTCGTCGAGGTCGTGGTAGTCGTTGTGGGGAACGGTGTTGATGAAGATGTTGCTTGGGCTTCTGGAGAGTTGCTGATTGGTCGTAGTACTGGAAGTTCACCATCCGCTGCAACGCCGCTATAAATCTCCGGGGCAGACTCCTTGGGGGCAGCCTTGCACTTCTTGGTGTCGACAAGTTTGACGATGGAATCTCGGAGAGGACCGACCTGGGTGCGTAGGAGTGGTTGACGTTTCGCCATTAGTATCATGATGTCGAGGTCAAGGAGCAGGTCGACTCCGATTAGGATGTCGTTGATCAAGTGGTCGGCGCAGTGTAGCCACACAGGTCGAGGTCCTTGTCGAGTGTTGAGCAGTAGCTGTGCTTGGACGGCGCTGCTGAATGTAGCCCCATTGGCAGTCAAAATGGTCAGTGGTGTGGTCCGTCGGTAGGAGTGCACAAGGCGTTGTTGTAGGCAATGTCGTAGAGTCATGAGGCTGATGTATGACCGACTGGAACCGGTGTCGACCATAACCCGGACCTTGTGGGGTGTGGAGTTATTGCTGAGAAAGTTGAAGTCAGTGTAGAGTGCACCTGGTTGATCATCAGTGGACATGGTGAGGACAGGGGCTTCCGCAACGTGTGACTCACGTAGAAGAGAGTCACAGTTGCCGTTGGCTGTAGGTTGAGGCGTCGTTGGGAGCGGTGCCGTACTGTTGACGGGAGCCAACGTAGCTGGACAGGTAGCAATGATGACCTGGTCGTTGTCAACACGGGGGGCTTGGTCAGGTTGTGATGTAGGAGATGTCGTGAGGGCGCACTCTGCATAGCATTGGGGGAGGGGTGCTTGATCACAAGGCTGATGTACTCGCTCGGTAGATTGAGTACCTTGGGTAGCACTGGTAGAAGTGGTTGATGTAGGTGGTGATGATTGAGGCGCCGTAGTCGAGGTAGACGTCGGATCATCAGGACGTGGTGATGACTCAGCTTGTGGAGAGCAGTGTGATTGCAGGCAGATACTGGCCAGATGGCCAACTCTCCTGCACCTCACACACTGGACAGAGGTAGGCCGTGTACATTGGGCAGTCGTATGCTTAGAGTGACCACAACGCTTGCAGCGACGCTGATGGTTGAGTGGTTGGGGTGCAGGACACGAGTTTGCTCTATGACCGGGTTGAGCACAGCGAAAGCAGTTGTTGTTTTGTGCACGAGGTTGAGGTTGAGGTGAGGAAGCTGGCGGACGTGTAGTGACAGTCAAAGCCTGGGCGTTGTTGTGGATGTTCACGGGTGGTGCTTGGGTAGTGGATGAAGTTGTTGAAGATGTATGAGTGATAGGATAGTTGGGCGTAGTTGTGGCCAAAGTCGTCGCAGTAGGGGAGTCAAGGGCTGTCGAAGATGTCATCGTCGTCGTCATTAGGTGGTAGCTGCCGTGTTGGCAGTGATTGCGCAACCGGGTGATGTAGTACTGCAGCTCACGCTCAGTAAGGTCCTGGCCAGAAGGTGGAGGAAGGTAGTCACTAGCCCACTCACGTAGACTCGGAGGCAAGCAGCCCCAGAGGCGGCCCAGCGCCTCTGACGGCTCGATGATGCGACCTCGTAGAGCCCCGACCTCAGTGCGCAGTTTCTGGAAGTTGTTGATGAAGTCGACAAAACTGGCATGGCCTTGAAGGAGGAGAGACTCCCATGAGAGTCTGGCATCCATATGGGCAGTACTGGTGGTGTACGCCTCGCGGAGGACCTCGATTAACCGGGCCAGAAAGGTATTAGCCTCAATACCACCTGCTTCAGTTATCGCGCCAAACTTGGCAGAGTAGAGAGAGGTGACGTGGGCGATGGTAGGTTGAGACATAGAGGAGAGCAGTAGGGCTATCTTCATATTGGCGTCGGACAGAATGTAGCGAAAGTCAGAAGTGACCTCGTGGAGGAAAGTCTCGACGTTCTTGTCGGAGGAACCGCTGAAGAGTTGAGAGTCTGGAGTTGGCCTGATTCTGCCGGCGGTGAGCATAGCTTTAGTTAGGGCGTCGTTGTGGAGGTTGTCGTCGTGAGAGTCAAGACAAGTTGCTGTAACCGTGGGGCTGATGCGTGTAGGGGCCGTGAGTGCCGTGGTCACAGTGCGTGTAGATGTGGCGTTGTTGGCGATGTCGGCAAAATTGGTTGTAGTTGGAGCGTCGGACTTCTCTTCGAGCTTTACCAATCGGTCAGTGATGTTAGTCAGTGCATCAGTTACAGCATGCAAGGCAGCAATAGTGGTGGTGTCACTAGGGTTTGGCGTAGGAGTCGTGGTAGTCGTCAAGTCAACCAGGGGGTGTATGCTGCTGCCGCGCCGAAGAGCAGTGTCAACGCTCTGCGGTTGAAGGACCGTCGCTGTGGAGGGGGCAGTCGTATTACAAACGGTAACTTGGTTTCCAGGTGCCGCACCCGGAGTGGAGTGGTGTTGATGAGCATGTTGAGCACTACTCAATGAACGGAAGACGATGTCGGAGGATCCTGGTGGTGATGTTCTTGGTCTTAAGAGGCGTAGATGAGGAGCACGTGGCTGGGCAGTCGTTGTTGTGGTTGTCGTCGAAGGCTGGCTACGTTGAGGGATTGCATCTTGTAGTTCCTCATCAATAGCCTCAGCAAACGGGGGTTCACCATGGTCGTTGTTGACGAGGGGGACGTGTGGTAGTTTGTCGTGGTTGGCGGCGGTGTCGTTTGGTGGATTGCCGTTATCACCAGGGGTATTGTGTGGTAATTTGTCGTTGTTGTTGATGTTGTCGTCTGGTGGGCTGCTGCTGGTCTTCGGGGGTTCCAGGGTAGGCTCATCACTGGTGTTGTTGTGAACATTGGTGTTGGCTTCGGTACCAGGCACGGCGGCGTTCGTGGTCTTGGTAGCTTGCTCGTTGTTGGCGAGTTGAACCACCTCAGCACTTGAATGGGCTCGAGTGATGATACTGGAATCTGGAGGGGGTAGATGACCTTGGAGACGGCCGCTTCGACGGAGTGTAGACTCGGTCTTCTCGGATGATAGTAGCGATTCGGGCGAGTAGAAGTCTTGCTCGGGCGATCTATCTTCCTTGTTAGCTTGGGAACTCGACATAGATGGAAATGGAGTGAATGGAGTTATAGTTGTTGCACAAATACAGATAGTTAGTCGGCTTATCCATGCGTTTCTTAATTGAGCGTTTCCGCAGGGTGAGCGAGATGTGAGATGCGCTCAGCGGAGCGACGTAATTATCACAGAGAATCACCATGCCCCTAAATTTCTCGCTGCGCCCCTAAATTCCTCAACCCGCCCCTAAGGTACTCAAACCGCCCCTAATTTACTCATGCTTGCCCCTAACCATTTTCTTCGGTGTACGACCATTAAACACGTGCTCTCTAGAACTATTGGCCAGTGTCCACGTATTAGGTGGAGTCTACGTTAATTTTCCGCCGTGCCAAGGAAGTTGAGAGTACCAACTCTCATTCATTTTAGATCTTGTGGGCACGTGAGCGGGTATGTAGGCGAACTGAAGCAGGCCTGCCGTACATGTGGCCAGTATAGGGTTCTTCACGTTGTTATAACGCTAGGTCGATAAGCTTGCGCGATCCAAAAGTTGTACATGGGGGTACGAAGATTGTAAACGAGAGCGTTCGCTACGGAGGGCATTGGAAACAGAGTACCCTAAAACTCTTGAAAGCATGCTCACGTAGAAGCATCATCCACCGGAGGCCAATATTTTTCTAGCGCTAATGGTGTAATTTAAGTATAAATTTTCTTCTCGCTCTACTAGCACGGATAAGTATATGCCAGTTATATATGGGATTATGTGTTTCACGACTCGTCACTTTTTTGTCTGGAAGAGGTCTACGCGCATGCGAGTCGGCATAACCGCTATCACGGTGATAGTATCGCCGTGGAATTTATGGCATAGATCATTTGGCTACTACCGATCATGCAGACAGTCCATTGGTGGCAGTTGGTCGCACGATCCGTGAGTGCGGGAGCTCGTTGAAACGTCTCACTGACTCTGATTTGTTCAGGTCGGGTGGTGGGCCACTCCAGTATCAGCCCGGTTTCGTGAAGGGATCCGAGCTTGAAGACCTTTCTGTGGGAAAACTGCAAGACCATAATAGTCACTGTATCGTTCAGGGTATCGTTCAGGGTGAGTAGCCGAGCGATTGTCATTCAGGGGAGCATGTGAGGAATTGATGAGGTGATACTCGAACTCAGCGAATCGTGGGCCTGGGGCTCACAATCGTAATAATACATACTTGGGATTCAGTTATGTGTGATCTTTCTTAGCGGCTAGGATCTAGCCGACAGCCTCAAGGACGTATAATAACGTGGTGTAGCCAGCGCCGCGCGGTGTGGTAGTATTTTTACACCAGACGTCTCTTTGGCGAGGGTCGGAATGCCTGGTATCGCTTTCTTTTTCAGACCTTGCGGTGATTGCTTGAAAGTTTGGAGCCTCGTGTCACAAAGTCTGAGTATATTCATATGTGATATGTCATGTCGAAGGTCGCCTGAGTAGCCTCGCTTCAACCGAGGAAGAGACGGTACTAGTGGTGGTGTGTTGTACGTGATGAGAACGATGTCTCCTTCCTAGGTCTACACTGCTCTTGATGCCTGGCTGGAGGACATAGGGCGATAGGCATACGAATTGGGCTTCTCCACTACAAATAAGTCCAGGTACCACCCGGGATAGCTAATAGATGGTGACCATATGGCATCGGAGCTCCAAGTAATCTAATGCTCGTCGCTTTTCCAATTGTGTATGTTAGAGAATGCCCTGCGCACCAGCAAACGGCAGTACACATTGGTCCCCCGATTCATCTCCCATTTTCTTCGACTGTGATACCTATCGGCGCATATGTGTCTCGCAAGATGCCATGCGGGTGTTTCGAAGGCGCCCACCGTGGGCGGCCCACGGCGTTGTCCCGGTAAGGTCAATCGTGGGAGCTTCCTTAGGTTTTCAAGAGTGGCTGTGCGGCGGCAGCAGCAGCAGTATTCGAGAAGCATTCCGGGTGTCCAACAGACTGCTGCCTCTCCCGAGTTCCGCTAGCGGTTCCTGCACTTTCTTCAATACGTCGAATAATTCAATCCTTGGAGCGCATTTGTGCGAATTTGCAGCCTGTCGAACGACCTCTTCTTCGCTGGATGCGGACCACAAAGAGTTGTACATGTTATCCGAAGTTTATGCACGTTATCTATTGGACTAATCCCTGAGTAGTGACTCTCGATAGTCTCCCTGTTCAAAAGACTACTTCAGGCACATGGCAATGGTTTCTGAAATTGTTTTTGGTGCATAAAATGCGGATCCAGAGTCGACTCGGATTTATTTTGTTGGTGTTAGCAGTTTATTAATAATATAATGTCAGTGGCGTCTAATAATGAGGATCTTCGGGCTGCTCCGAATCGTCGTTTAGCGAAGAGGGACCATAAGGTAGTAGTAGGGGAAAGTGTGGTATGGGGCTAGTTCGCCTCGATCTTTGGGACCAGATAAAATGATAATGGCAGGAGTGTATGAGCGTATCCTAGGTCGGTGCACGGCTGTCACGAGTCGTGATTCACTACCAGTCGCCATTCGTGGTTGCGCTTTCACTTGTAGTAGAATAATGGGCTCCTGCTAGTTCTCCTCAAGCCAAACATATGCGACCTTCGACAGCACTCTCTCAGACACCTAATCGCCCTACTACAGCACCTTCTTCTGCATTCGAAAAAAGTAGTAATCACAGGTGCTGAGTCCTGTGCAGTGCTGACGATATTCACCCTTCAGAGCCTCCTATCCCTGCTAACGATACCGCTAATGACCGGCCACGATACGACGTTGCGTCTGCCTCTGGTGGTGAGAAGAAACTGCTCTGTTCGCTTCGTCTTTGCGTTGGCCCTGGACCACAGAACATCTTTATCCACTTTCACGATAAACTTTCTTTCGAAATTGGATGTGAACTTATGAGACACCTTTCAGTATTCATGTTCCCCGGGTGTCCCTAGCGAGAATATCAACACTGAGGGGGCTCACAGTGGAGTTCGATGAAGCGCCGCTTAATTTTGGATTCGCCTAGTATACCGAGCCTTTCGTTCTTGTGTGGGTCTGTGAGAATGTCCATAGAGATGGTACATCGGAGAGTAGGGCGAGTTTCCTTAGGCGGTAAGCGATCATCGTCTCCCGGGCTGAGCTGCTTCTCGAGGTCGCATGCGCAAGAGGATCTAGGTGATACCAGGAAGCAGGGGGAGGCTGCAGCGTCGTCTGAAGGGCAGATTGCCGACAAAGGTCTGGGGAAGGTAGTACTGAGGGTTACCTAGCAGTGATATCTGCCGTGGGGGTCAGTAGTAAAATCAGAAGCACCCTATTGGAATTGAACCGTGTAAGCCGACTTTTGCGGGGGAAGTTCGAGGGGACTCAGTCCGTCTAGGAGCGTAGTCGAAGTAACGAGGATGTTTTCTCTCTTGATATTTGATGGTGTGTTGGTTCGAGTTTTTGTGGTAGTGGATCTGTGTATTCGTACGCCATTCATCAGAACGCATTTTCTCAAGGATGTGCAACAGCAGCAGTGGACGGAGATGTAGCGAGGGCTTCTCCTCGACTATCTCGCAGTAGAACTGTAAGTTACAGTCTGTAATGATTTCTCTCCGCCTTGCTGATAGCCTTCAATCCACCTTCCGTCCATTCCCTCAGAGCGCTGCAGACTGCAGTGCTTTCAATATTACCTAGGTTCGGTTCGCGTAAAGATTCCGATGGGGATGTATCGGCATCAGCCCAGCCATCGCTAGCGGAGGAGCCAAAGCCAAGGCAAATACCTCCCACTACTGCCATACTAAACGCTTTGTTCGGGGATATCGGGATTTTGCTGAGATCCTGAACTTTGACAGGCTTCTCCTCAGTCCACTACGCCCGAGTCTGGCTCTTTTGTGGCCCCAGAGAAGGACGACGATCGGGTATCGCCTTCCTGTGGTGTTGTCGGGCAGCTTGTCGGTCGTTCAGCCAGTCCGATCTGCTGCTGTTGCTTCGACAGTAGCTGCGGTTGGTGGTGATACTGGAGAGGGAGAGCAGTCCAGGGCCTCTATAGCGGGTGTGCATGTGGAAGGGTATCTTTCCAAGCTTAGCTCGGGGAAGGTTAGAAGATGGCAGGAGAGGTCAGTAGAGGTCGAACCTTGTGATTTATGGAAAGGAAAATACGCAGGTATTTTACTTTGGACGGGGGATATCTTGGGTAGTTGAGTGCACCGGGCCCGGCGGATCTGGCTAAGAAAACCTTCGACCTTTCGAAGACGAGGTAGGTTGAAATTTATGCTACATTTATAGCGTCAACCTCTTTCCTACATCAGCAACGTTGAGAAGGCTGACTCAGAAGATCCAAACAGTGCTGATTTCAATCTTATCTATAGTAAGCATCCTTCGTGGACGGCCTTCGAGCACCGCTGCTCTCTGTCAGATAATAACGTTTGTTACATGCGTACTCCCTCGGTTCCAGGGATGAGGAAGTAGATGAACTCAATGCAGATCGTTATCGCCGCTACGTGAGGAGTGCTGGTCGTGGCTGAGTTAGTGATGAGTTAGTCCCTAGGTATAGCGGTACACGAGCGTCTGGAGGGGTGGAGACCTTGGAGGCGGACAAGATGTCGGACTCAGCGCCTAGTACGTGCACTGTTCGGGCGACGGCGTCTGGTAGACATTCTTCGGCGGTTTTTCGCGCCGATTGGTCTGGGGCGGGCTGTAGTTGGTGCGCGATTTGACAGGTCTCGGTGGTTCTTCTAACGTGAATCGGATGAACTCAGTGACTTCACCTAACCCTGCTACTGCTAATAATATGCCAACAATGATCTGGGAGGTAGTAGTGGCAGCAGTGGTGGTGAGTTGTGACGGCGCTGTCCTTCTGTAGCTCGATGCGGATCGGCTGGATAGGATATTCGGGGTGAGTTGGTTTGAAGTGGATGAATAATTCATCATGAATTGAAGGATGAAAAGTGCTAAAACGAAGAGATGGGTACTACATTGGAGGCGGAGGAGGGTGGTCCGTCATCACCATCAAGTAGGAATGATCATATGTCGATGTCTAGGCGCTGTGGTTGAGATAGCGAAATCGTTATGCCCACCTGTGTGAGGGTCGCGGAGTTGGAGTAGATTCTTACCTGTTGCCTTTGATGATCAGCCCTGTCAACTAGTGAGATGATAGATGGTGTAACGAGGTGCAGCAGTGACCTCTATGCTTCCTTAATGCTGTAATGAGGTTGGACGGTAGAGGCTGGCTGCAGTGGATTCCGACGCTGAGGTTGTGAAAGGCCCCATGGCAGTTGGAGCATGCTCCATGATCGGTTTTTAGGCTATCATACATAATAATGAATCAGAAATAATTACTCGATAAAGTTGTATATATCGTAGTACGATTATCGTACAGTCTCCCGTGAGGGGGTGCGCTCCTTTGTTGTGATGATCTTTCCGTCTTAGACGGTACTAACGTGTGATGACACGCACGGGGCGATTGAAGTCCGGTTGAAGGGCTCCTCTGACGAGAGAGATCAATGCCTGTGTATCGTGCAAGAGTACATACAGAGACTGGCTGTTTGGATCAACAAGTAGGATGCCTGCGTGCTGGTGGAAGGAGGCCAATCGGTGCAGATGGTTGGACGTGAGAGCTCAGTGGAAGATGCATGAGAGCCATAGTGGAGACATCTCTAATATCTTCAGCAGTGGCAAGAGCAATGGCCCTGTTAAGATCGTAGGTTCACAGTCTATCGTGGTCGGCTATGAGGATCGGAAAGCTTTCGAGTGGCCTCGTATGGGTGCTTTTGACGATGCTCGTTTCGTCGAGTCTGTTTTGTCTGCTTGTCAGCCCATTGCAGCGCCTGTTCTGTCGTCGGATTTCCGTGCCCTACTGGAGGCAGTTGCAAGGCTGCGGTCGGAGATCAATAAGCTCTTCGGACTGGACAAGGTTGACGAAAAGGTGGGGATATTTCCGTGGCGGGCGACGGAATTCTGAGAAACGGACGCTCTGATATACGGAATGCCTCTGCTTTTTGAAGGTCGCATCGGCTAACGGCAAGCGAGACATTGTGTCTTTGTGCACGCGCAAGAAAGCTGAGTGCACTGATCAGAACGGGTGAGCATATCATGGGTCTAAGCTCGTTTTGCGCGGCGATTAAAGATACTTTTCTTCTACAGACCTTACCACGCATGGCGTCAACAACTGGAATCAGTCTTGAAAAGATTAGGCTCTGAACTAGAGGTGGGAAGATCGTTGCCCCTGCTGAATTCAGTGCTACTGAATCTTCAGACAGCTGTCATCGAGGAGCTGGACAAGCAGTTGCAGACGACTAACGTGTGGGAGCCCAAGTGCCAGAACTCCCTGGGGGAAGGGGTTCACGGGCCTAAATTGGTATTGGCTTGCCGACGAGTACTGATGACCTGGACCGTCGCCCCTGTTTCGTGAGGGGGTCCGAGCTTGAAGACCTTTCTGTGGGAAAACTGCAAGACCATAATACTGTCGGACTGTGACTGTGATACCTATCGGCGCATATGTGCCC